>DWAN01001413.1:0-17941 GCA_018230445.1 Heliconius hewitsoni | reverse complement strand
CACAACCAGTCGGTTTACAGTCACACTTTGTGCCACTGCGCCACGACCGGCCTCTATATCTTCATATTTTTACGCACCAAATTATCAATTTATTATTTCAAATTTAAATTGCAAATTTTCACTTGACATTGATGTGAAAAATAATGAATTTGCAACCATTTTGTGAAAACCTACATATGCACGTTATGTTTCTTATGTTTGTGTAATACTTATTACTTTATTTATCTAACACAAGTTAACTCTTCTATAGAGTACAGTAATTGCTCACAGCTAAAAAGATCGTTACAAATCTAAATGTAACATAGATTTTATTAAAATCTAAAAAACCTTTTTTTTACATTTATGCAAAAATAGAGAAATACAAACTATACAATGAAACTCCTATACATATATTTAATTGATGAATAAATAAAGTTTCTTATGTTGTGTAACATGTTCACTTGTTTAGATAATATAAAATATGAATCTGCGCCTCTTGGAAACAGTCCAAGCGTTCTGAACAACTAAGCCATACCTTCTCATCAAGCTATGTTGAAATTCTTATATGCTTGTTATAACTTACTTTTGTCAAAAATAAGTTGTAACAAACATATAAGAGTTTCAATGTAGCTTGAAGAGAACATGTGGCTTAGTTGGTCAGAGTGGACGGTTGCCAAAAAGAGCGGGTCCAAATTCCTCTACGTTCAAATTTATGTTTTATGAAAATGATTTTTCTTTCCTAAATGTGGAATAACATTTTAAAAATGTAAAAGTATGTTTGCCTGTCTTGTCAAAAACCTTATTAAGGCTTTGTATGAATGTTTCCAAGTTATATTGATAAATTATTTTTTTATAAAAAAAATTACAGAATCATTTAGTAACAACTTATATATTTTGTATTGATTGTTAACATAAAAAGCATTTTTTTTAAATTGGGTAATCGCTTCATTTTGGCAATCACACTGTGGTTTACCCTACCTACATATATTATGAGAAAAATTTCTATATAATAGCTTACAAGCACTTATACAGAGCTAACTTGCATAGCAGTAAAACGGGAGGTAGTTTCCATATCCAGGGAATCAGTTGTCACCTGTGATCTAGTATCAGAATTATCTACACTATTGTGTACTGATGTCATTGAAAGCTCATCTTTAAGGCTGCCATTGCCATCGTAAACATCAACCACATTTTTCTGTGTATCTGTTGTATCTCCGCCTCCACTGAGTGAATTCCAAATGCCCTTAGAGCTGTCTTTGAGAGTGACTTTTTTATCAATTTTTTCTTTTCCATCTTTAGTCTTTTTACCGAGTACTGGGAAAGCAGCCAGTTTTGGCTTTGAATTGCGAATGCCAGCGCCTCTTTGGATGGGAGCATCTGCTTCACCTTCCTCTGTGATGGATGTAAGCATGTCTGTGGCCTCCGCAGACACTGCTTGACCGGCTTGTATAGGAATGTCATCTACAAATAGAAAATAAATACTTAATTGACATTGTTTAATATTTTTCAAATAAAAACATAGAATAATAAAGTGAACGAGGCAAAAATAATGTCGTTATTTACTTGAATTCACTTCAATAAAAGAAAAATAAAATATTTACATATTTATAGGCTTCATTATTTAAACTCAACAATTGTTAGGATTTATTATAATAAAAAAAACTGTATGAATTAATCTGTAATTAGAATATGTATTTATTAAATTTGCTTGAATTTGTGTTAATTTACTTGAAATAATAATAATTTACCTGGTAATTTTTTGGTGCGGAATGATGCATTTGTTATCATTGATTTAGACATAGTGACAGTTGTAGTCGCGGGTGATAATGCAACACTTATACCCATTGGACCGTCACATGGTTGACCTATATTAAATGTTTAAAATAAATTATAAAAATAGGCACTGTAAAACAGTTTAATGCAATGTATGAAATTTACATAATATAAAAAAATATATTTAAGTTTCACAGATTTATTTAATTCTTTATTAGACTCATTTAATTGCATTCATTGCATATATTTAGTATTATAAATTTTTGGTAATCTGACATTTCAAAGTCTTTATCAAATAGGAGTCAGTATACCCGTGACCATATAATATTAAATATATATATACTATATATAATATTTTACAAGAAAAAAAGATCTAGAGCTACATGCATTATGTAATTAAATTTTAGACTAACCTGAAGGATTATTTTTTAGGGAATTGATGACAGCACTAGTAACTAACATAACATCTGGGAACAATTCATATTGTGCCCTCCTATCAATGTCTTTCACAGCCTGGTATGCTAGAGTGTAAAACTCATTGAACATTGCAAAATATGCACCTTCTATCATTTCCAGAAGAAAATTTGGAGAAACTGGTATTCTCTGAATTAATTTACCATTAAAAGCACCCTTTTTCTTTTGGAAACCTTGTGTTAATATTCTGAAATATAACAATCATTATATTTAAAATATATAACAGTAATATGTTAAAAAACTTAAGTTGCAAATAACATTAAAGAATTAATTTTTACTATATGTATAAACATTAATCACTTTATAGCTCAATACTCATATAACACATTTTATTTTAAGTGATTTCTTAACTTTTCATGTAATGTCATGTTATAAATGGATAATTTCTTCCAGAATAATAGAAATCTAATAGATTTTTTTTATTTTTACCAGTTGTTTTAGCTTCAACCAAATTAACTCTTAAGCTTTATAATATTAGTGTAGATATTTATAAGTGATTTCTTCACACATTATATTATGTGTACTGTAAAAATGATGAACAATTCTTGAAACTTGTATTTTAAGATAATTTTATACATTTTCTTCTTATAAAAGCTTCACATGACAATTAGTTAATATCAATTAAAGAAGATCGATTCTTCATAAAGTATATATTTAAAATTGCTTACTTTGAAGATGCAATGCAAAAGTGTCTCAATGCAAGTTTAGGCAATAAACTGAGCTGTCTGTTGTAAATGAACAAGAGCGCTGCCATAACTTTAAGACGATTTTGTGCATTAAGAACTTCCACTTGAGAATGGGGTCCCCAACTAACTAATTTTGTATTGCATTCCTCCCATCTTCGTAGAGCACTTTCAGTTAAAAATTGGGATCCTAGTGACAGTGGCTAAAATTAGATTTAAATCATCAATATAATATATAAAAAACAATTCTTTGTTGATTATTAAAAAATCTATAATAACAAGAACTTTGTGGCATAGTGGGGCAGCTTTTGATTGTAAGCTCAATAGTTCCAACTCCACTCATGGGAAAAGAATTATTTTTATATACCTGCTTTAAATAAAGTTTGGCATTGAGTTCTATCACTCAACACAAAATGTCTGGAATTCAGTTGGAAAATAAAGAACAAAATGTCTTGGCATTAGATTCTTTGATTCCACATTTGACAGGACAAGGTGTGAAGCTAAAAAAATACATTGTTACCTCATGATATATTGAAGCCTGTGCTAAGGAGGGCAATCTAAAGGACACAACTTTAGGTTTACCATTTTCATCTACTACTTCAAAATTATATAATCCTGTAAAAGAAAAAAGAGATGTTTTATAGTAAAAAATACTATATTTATGAAAAGTCTAATAACATACCTATGAGAAGAGTTTCTATGCACCGACAATGTTTTGTGTTGCCTTGAGCTACAATACTCAAGTAACGATAAATGAATGTTGGCACAAATTGCAGTGTAAATCTTTGAAGCTCTACTTCTTTAGATCTATAAAAACTAAATAATTGTATGCAAACATTTTCTAACATCTGAAAATAAAAAAAAAAATTGGAATATGAAGATTTTTATTCTTAAACCACACTATAATTGCAATTAAGAAACTTTCTAATACATACATGCTGTTCTTTTTCTTCATTGTTCTGGTTATTTGCATTATCAGGGTCACCATATAACAAATTGAATATTGCTGTGGCAATTTCATGATTGTGTTCATGTTCAGCAGCAAAGCTTTTTATTTCATTGTCTCTTAGCGCTGCATATTCATTTAGCCATTCAGATATTAAATGTTTCCATTCTGCCATTGTGAACTAATTTATATTTTCTATTATTGATAATACAGAGTCCCACTTTTTTTATAAATGTGAGATATTTTCTAAAGTTTTATGTAATAGTATAAATTTGAAGTAAAAAAAAAATCGTACTAGTTACTTATAATGGAATACACAATTCAAGGATATTGTTAGTAATTACATAAAAACTTAAAACACAGAACGTTTATGTTGTAAAGTTGTAATAATTGTTGTAATAATTTTTGTAACGCTTAAAATTTTCAAATTTTGTGGAATGTAATACAAAAGTGAGTATGTAAACAAAAAAGAGAAAGTATAATTTATTAATTAATTTTGACGTTTCAAAAATCTCTAATGACAATTGACAACTGACAATCGTCGACTTCATGCTATAACATAATCAGAGACTGGTTATAATATATAGAGTAAAATTTAATAGTTATAATAATAATATTATTATCTATATTTATTTTGTAAACAAGGCTGTTGTGGGTTCGATTCTCACTCGGGCAAATGAATTATTTAATATTTTAATTTTCTCGCAAATGCAAAGCACCGTGTTGAGTTCCTCCACTCAATACTGAGGAACAATTACACTCTAAGTCTACAGAGATCAACACACAATGTCTCAGAAATTCTGTGAATAAACAAGTCATACTTCATATAGTGCTCAACACGCAATGTCTCAAAAATTGGCGGAAGATGGAAAACGGAGAATACGCGGAATGTATGAAACTAATGAATATATATTTATTCATATTTTAAATTACATTTATAGTTACCAGGTATATATGGAAGGGGCCGTGATCTCTAATACAATAAGCTCGATTCTGTAAAATATTATTTTTGTACATATTAATTTTTAGTTACTGAATAATATAGATCATTGCCTCTGCCACGTATAGTTCTGATATTGTCAGTGTCAAAATTTAGGCTGTCACTGTAGAGGTGTTATATATTTCAAAATAGCTCATAATTCTTGAAGCTCCCTTAAAAAAATATATAAATGGGGTCTTCACAGAGCTCTGAAGTTCCAGGAGGTGGATCCGAAGGATACCATATTTTGAGGGTGCGTTTTCATAATGTTATTAACAGTAATTAAGTTTTGTTTTGCTATAAAACATATAAGTTACACGTCAATGTTTTGCAGGTCCAAGACGGTTCACCAGGACAAAAAGTTAATCTCGAACCGTTTTTTGATTTTATAGTAGCTTTAGAAAATACTAGGTTAGACCAAGATAATGATACACTTAAAACACTCTTAAAACAAAATATTGAAAAAACAATAAAGATGCTGATTTATAGTACTAAGACTCAGTCCGTGAGGGAAGTTAAGATAACACCTAGTGCAAATTGGGGTGGACAAGGCCTTCTTGGTGTCAGTATAAGGTTTTGTTCCTTTGAAGGTGCAAATGAAAATGTGTGGCATGTACTTGTAAGTGACTTATCATTTTAATATTTTTTGTTATTGTTCGTAGTATTTGTTATTTATGTCTTATTATTATAAGTCATGAGTTACATGCACTTATATTAAAAATGTTTAATATTTATTTATAACTTGACTTTTTAATTTTTAGTAACTCAATTTGTTTCTAATTATCTGTATATGGATTAAATTAATTAAATAAAAAAATAATTAATATCAAATGGTATCTCTATAAATAATAATATACATAATTGAGTATTGGGCAAAACTAATTACATTTCCATTTTTGTAGGAAGTACATCCATCATCACCAGCAGAATTAGCTGGATTGAGGCCGTTTTCCGATTATATAATTGGAGCTGATTCTATAATGCATGAAAGTGAAGATCTTTTTACTTTAATAGAAGCACATGAAGGTAGAGCTTTAAAACTCTATGTTTACAATATTAATGATGATACATGCCGTGAAGTTCTTATTACACCAAATCAAAATTGGGGAGGTGAAGGCAGTCTTGGGTGTGGAATTGGCTATGGATATTTGCATAGAATACCAATAAGAAGCAGTCAACCAGTCCCTAACCAAAAGCAATATGTGGCAACTACACCAATGGTAATGTTTATTTTAGTTTTTTTAAGCAAATTCTTAGTTTGTTACGAAAGAAGGTTAATTGAAATAAATAATTTGTATAGTCACCCTTTATGCCTGCAGTACTTAGTTAGACAATAAAATAATAAATAACAATATATCTGTGTCAGGCAGAGATTATTTATTACATAATAATATACAATATTCTGCCTTAACATTATTTAATCTATGACTCTATTTAATATTAGAATAATAAATGTATAAAAGTAAAAAAATCTTTTCTACTGACACTAAAATAAAAATAAAAAGGTATTTTAGAGCAGGTAGGAACAGTGATCCTAGTATCAAGTTACTCTGTTCACTATTTATTGCTCAATTTTTGAAATATTGCTTGTTCAATGGCAGAACTCCATGCAGTACTTTGTCCACTTTAGAATGGGAAAATGATGATGGCCAGCAATACCCTTAATCTCAATATTTATAAAGTGTTTCATATAAAACATTATGTTTTCTGTATTATAATATTATCCTATAATTATATTCTTTCAGATATCATCACAAAATACAAATTTACAGCAAGATATATTATCAACAGGGGTACAACACCTACATATAGCTAATGAAACACCTACAAATGTTACTAATTTTAATCAGGGCACAAATGAAGAAGAAGTTCAAGTAACACAACCAAAATTTTTATCTGGTGTACCAATGGTAAATCCTGGAGGATACTCAAGTCCTATAGAAAATGTAACAATGAGTATGGCTGATCCAAATGTGACAACTAATATACCTCAGTCATCAATGTCACAAGCACAATCCATGGTATCAAATATGGCTGCATACTCTAGCAGTAAGTATTATTTCTTTAGTTATATAGAAATAATAATAATATAATAAATTAATTTAATTTATTTACTAATAAGTATGTAATTTTGTAGATCTTGCAGATACAACATTGACCAATTTGGGTAGCATACCTTCAGTATCCAATGTGCAGCCGCCAGCACCATTGCCCAACTTACCTGGTATACCAATGAGCCAGCCTCAACCATATATACCAATGATGCAAAATTACACACAACCTCAAACTATATTGACACATTCAAATCTCGATCAAGTTCAATCTCCTAATTTAGTTCAAACACCAAGCTTAGTACCAACATTTGATATGAGTAGTTTTGCCCAAGCTCCTATTCAACCTCCACCGATTAGTAGTGGCTTGCCAATAGTAACTCCTGTCTCATTGCCTGGCATGCCGTCCATTACCGTGAGTGCGACTTTGCCAGTATCCACTATGCAGGAAATTCACCAGCAGCAAGTACTACAACAGCAAGACTTATTATCCTAATTATATTTGTTAGATATTTTATTTTTCGTCTCTACCATTGACTTCTTGCACATATTTTTAGTTCTCAATATAATATATATTTTACTACTGTATATTTTCTTCATTTTGAATTTGATTTCCTTATTCTATTTTATTTGGCTGTTATAAATTTATATGGCATTTATTATTTATAAAAATATAAGTGAAAATTTGTATAAGAATAAATAAATATAATCAGTAGGTGTTGTTTGAAAACTTGGTTTTGCCTACTCTTTAATATTCTGCCTATATAGGTTAATATATAATAATTTGATTAAAAATAAAAGAATACGATTTAAATCTTTATATTATTTACTAGAACACCTATTATACTTAATTATAAACTCTCCTTATATCCTTGAAGTTTATAGATCAATAACATCTATTTCATAATTAAAAATTCAGAACTGACAAATATTTCTAGCAATTACTTATAAAATTTAAACATATTCACGTCCAAAATATTTGCTTATAATTATTTTATGCATCTCATTCAGAATCTAGCAATTTCAAGATAAATATTTATGTTTATATTTACATTCTATCTATATTAATTCAGAAATATATAACACTAGCGGCTTCGCCCGCATACCACCTATAATACTTTTATTATGTTGCATTTGCCAACAAATAGATACATTCAATCATGAACATTACGTGAATGTATGATAGGACGTCATCGGCGGCAAGGGCGCACCCCGCGGGACTCTTAACCTATGCTTGCGGCCGTAAACAGCGTTGAATGCATTTTATTTTACATTTTCTCAAAAGTACAAGTCCAAATTATATGCAATAAAAGCCGAAGATTACGTTCATTAATTTTCCTTAATGATGAAATAATTTTCGCTGGTAAGTCTCAACACACATGTGTAATAAAAATCGATGAAATATCCTTACAATATGCAATAATTTTTTGTCATAAAATGCCTTATTGTCACTTATTTATAATATACAGAAATATATTGTCGGACTTTTTTATCATACAACATAGGTACTGACATATAATAAACTAATATTGCAGCGCACGCGTTAGAAGCAATTCGATGGTGTTCCTTACTATTGTTACTTCGTTATTTAAGGCTAACTAAGACATACACTGTAATATTATAACCTATAGCTTTGCTAACCTTTTGAAGAATGCAGTGATGCATGTGTGAGAAATACAAAACAAAAAGAAAGTAAATCGGACCAGTAGATCCAGAGATCTTAGTGTTTAAACAAACAAACAAAAATTCTTCCGCTTTATTATATTAGTATAGATATATCTTTTTACTTAAAAATGTAATCTTGAAATGTATGTATTTTATAAGTCAATAACTATACCTTCTAAAATGGATTTAAATGGAAACTTCTTATCAAGAGAAACCCAAAACGAATCGATTCGTCTTAAATGATAAGAATGTTATTGAAAGTGACGTGATTGACATATTTTTAATTCCTTTACATAACTATTTTTTAATATAATAAATATTACCTCTGTGATATTTATTTATCAACTTAGTTTTATTTAGTAACAAATAGAACTCAATAAATTAATATAGCTGCTATTTGTACTTATTTTTTTTATTATAGCTATTTAATTAAAATGATTTATAGATTTCTTAAAGTTATAAAGAAAATATTATAGTACAAAAATAAATAACATAAAAGATACTTATTTAGATAACGTATAAAAATTTTAACGTAGCGGGATTCGAACCCGTTTTCTAAATAAGTATTTAACAAAAAATATGTAAATGGCGATGCCCTTCACGTCCAGTTTAGTTAAGGGCAATTAATAACTTAAATTTAACAAGTGGACGTTTGCGGCCCACTTAGATCTACAGGGGGGTCCAGTTTGAGGCTCGTTCGTTTATATTCCTGAGGCGGTGGCTTTTCAGGATCGAGGCCTAAAGCAAGATTGTCGTGTCCGCGGGTGAGCGTTGGTGCGTCGCTATAGAAAACGCCGCCCGCGAGCTCGGACAGGCGTCGCCGTCGTCTCGTGTCCTTGTCGTCAGCCAAACTTGGCGGTCTGACACTAGAACTCCTTCGCCTCTCAGAGCCAAGTCGCGTCGGTACCCTCAATGCTTTCTATATTGTACAATTTAACATAACATAACATAAACATTCTTTATTTCACAGCAGAAAATTACATAATTAACAAATAAATTCATACAAGTGTAAAAAGGCGGCCTTATCACTAAGAGTGATCTCTTCCAGGCAACCCAATCAAAAGAATCAATTTAAAAGAACGGGCATGGCGCGGTGCAAAGATAAAAAAAAACACATACGAGTATAGGGACATTAACATAAATAATAATATATATTTATAATTAGATACAAGTTAATTATTTTTTTTATATATATATATAAAAAATAATTAATATAAAAAAATAATAAATATATATATACACTTTAAATAATTTATTACGCCTGTAGCGTGGTGTTATGATAGTAAAAAAACTTCTTATATCTTAAAAATATATGTATGGATGCAATGGATACAAGTTTAAATCCTTTACGAGATTGTAGTTTTCATTGTATATTAAGTATTTTCAATAATATTATCTACACATTATTCATTATAAGATTTTTTTTAATTACTGAAGCAATAACTTAACTTACCTTCAACTTGATTGGTAGAGAATTCAAAAAACTGACAACAGGTGGTGAAATCAGATCGATGGGTACATCAGCAGGGTTCGTCGCACCAGTAGCTACAGACACAGCCAGGCCAACGAGTAATGTTGTCATGCAACCGATGGCTGAATACCATAAATATGATATTCTGAATAGCCAAAAGACGTCATTGGGATTTGCACTGTAAAAATAATATATTTACAGTTAAAATTCATTAATAGTTATGGAAAATCCAGTGTATAGTTAGATTTGGTTATACGGAGGAATATTTGGTTGGAAAAGAAATAACTCAATGGAGAACGTATTGTTGTTAATAAAATAGGTATTACACCTAAGTTTTAAATCATGTTTTAGCATAAATCATATTTTGATCATATTTTAACTCTAAAATAAATACGGTACAATTAGATATATCACATTAATAGATATATTTATTTAATCACTTAGTTTTATCATAAATATTTTTAATAAATAAAAACTCTACATTTAAAAGTAGATATATAAATAAATAAATAGTGAAATTCAGTGATATCTTACATTGGATCTATAGTTTGAGTTATATTTAATGAAGCTGAACACTCATCAACCGATGTGGGTAGATGTGGTAACGGCACTTGTGCGAGCTGAGCACCACCTCCTGCTACTACCACCACCAAGAAGCCAAGCACACCTCCCGCTATAGCGCCCTGTTATATTAATAACATAGTATATAAAAAAAAATATGTATTTCATTTAATAACCAATTGAAGTACCTAAATTTGTATAATTAATAATACATGCAATTATAGGTACCTACTAGCAGTACGCACATACCTTTTTTTATACATATAACACATCAATAACACTAAATATAAAAAATATAGTGCAATATAAAAAAAAAATATTTCAAATTAGTTCACATGTAGGTGTACAAAATTATAAGCTTTTTAATTATTTAATTAATTCTATGATTAAAAACCTTATCATTAGCCCAGGGGAACAGCATGCCAAGGCTGAACAGTCCAAGAGCAACACCTCCAGTCATGCCATTAAAGGATAGTGCCAGTTGCAGAACGGGCCCTAGCCTTTCTACCGCAAATACTAACGCAAAAGATAGAGCTCCGCAACCGAGACATACCCATTTCGCAATCTGTGAATTAAGAAGAGCTTAAAATATGTATTGACGACTATAAAACTAATTGGATTCTAATTATTCCTATACTACTTGCAATTTATGTTGCGTAATATAAACGATATAGCTGTATTGTGTAATGATATTTTCTACATTTAGTCAGTTTCAACATTTTAAAATCTTCGTTCTCAAGGGGATTCTTAATCAGACATATTTACATTTAATATATTTTATTGCAAATTATTTATATAAAACATTTTGGTTATAAAGTTTGATTTTAATTATTATCTTTATGGGAAATTTCTAATACCCTCATAACAGGGTAGATAGTATTGGGATACAACGTTCTCTACTTTCCGCCCGAAATTAAGATTTTGTGTGTTAAATGATGGAAGTCAACGTCACGCTTTGTCTTACTAGACATCGGAAGTACCACAAGTGACGATCGAACCCGCAGCCATTAGTCATCACGTTTGGTTTTAACATTATTATTGAGAAAAATACATACTGCTGCTCCTTTATCTTCCGGTAAAGTTATACCTAGCAGGCCGGTAGCTAAATCTTGGCACGCAATCGCGGCTAAAGAATTAAGTGCAGATGCTACAGTCCTGTAAAAGATATAGGTATATTTTTTATGTTTAAAATATTTTTAATTTTTCCTTTTTATTAAATGCTTTTGTAAATGGATAACACCAATTGTAAGTATCCAAGTGTGATGCTACAAAATCATTTATTAACATCCTAATTATTCGAAGCATCTGAAATTGAAACTAGTGTTCCACTGGTCATTTCTAGTTAAAACTTAATTCAGGAATCAGGCCTGTTCCTGAATTAGTGTCTACGTTGAGTTCATACGCCTCGGTACAATTGAATATTAGTATTGTAATTTTAGTGTGCTATGAATATAGTTTGACATTTTTTATATGGTTTTTGAGAAAATAAATTCATATCACAAATCTTTTATATTTTTAAATAAAAGTCTCGATCACCTGTGTAGTAAAATTTGGTGGTCTTACAAGTTGTGAGTTCTGTTAATATATTAATTGTTACTTTTTAACGAAATACTTCGTTTGTGAGTGAATTCGGAAAAGATGTTTACCCAAGACTGGCTGCAAATATGCCTGCTACAAAAAAACCAGGGACACCTCGATATTCACCAAGTTCCTCGATCACATACAACGGGAGGAGACGGTCTGCGCCGCTTATGGCACCGGTCTGTCGAAAATAGGTTTGTTTTTAATATTCTCATTACTACTATAAAAAATAAATTAAAATTAATTATAAATATTAAATTAATATAAGTTATCATATCATCATCCTTTTCATTTTAATTCAGACAATAATTATGATACACATTTTATTTAACAAAACGTAGCATTTTATTATGTCTATGAGGGCGGATTACATTATCAGGGCGAAGTTGGGATACAAGTAACGGTTTGATTATGACATTTATATAAAATATTATTTATATAAAATATTTTCCTTGCCCAGTTCGGCCAAGCAAATTGAGGCATTGGGTGCCATGTTGTCTGTGAAATGCGTTATCGCTACCTATATATTCTAGACCCTAGACTGTCTATCTTTTATAAGAGAAATATAAACTATTTGATTTTGTTTTTTGTATTATACTTGATTCTAATTTAAGATTATTATAATAGAAATAGATTGCCTTAAGGCCCTATTTCTTAAGTATACCAAAAGAAAAATAGATATATTGTCAGAAATCGAAAGCGATCACGTTTTTAAAAAAACAAGGTAAAAATACATATCGTCTATATGTTTATAAATTATTCGAAAAGAGACTACTACGGACTACATAACTTTAAGGTGTCATATTAAATTTTATAAAAGCAATAGAATTAAACTATTCATTTATTTTTAATCCTTTCTTGATACCACCACTTTTATATCATTCTTGGTAGCAGGGACCACTATGCATGTAGGTATTATTAAAATTAAACTGTGATAATCAGAAACTTCGCCTAACCATCCCGTCATAAAATTAAAATCGCTCGCGGACCTTATTTAGGCGGACTACTGGTTGGGAACCACTGCTTTAAATGGACTCTGTGGCTATCAATGGACTAACAATCGCTTATACTAAAGGTTCAATCATGAAAACATAATTAATATACAAAATATTAATCGCCTTTTTATTCGTGGGAAAAATCACAGTCATCTAATTTTAACAATGTATAAATATTATTTAGTATGCTTTTAATATAGTATTAAATATAAACTTAATGTAATTTTTATTTTACATTAAGTTTATATTTCATATAACAATCGGCCAGGGTTCTGGCGCAGCCATTTTTCAATTTCTATTGTATAATAGAGACCCAAAGATAGGTTTTAGTCCATTCATAATAATATTTTTTTCTTCTTACTGCTGTCATTCTGGAAAGAATTAGAAAAACATTGTTATTAAGTTAGTCTAATGAAAGCTACTTTCATGGACCATACCATTCATAGCTTCATTATGGTAGGGCAATGATAGCAACTAGATAATCAATTAAAAATATTTTGTATTTTAAAAAAAGGAACAAAATTGGAAAGAAAATCAAAAACCTAATAATATAAAATATGAACATTGAGAAATTAAAAATATTACAATACTTACAAAGATGTTAATAATGTTCGGTTTTTATATAGCCATACTCACAAACTTCTTCTTTCTTTTTTGTGCAACAAAAGAGTTTTGTTTTGGACCCTTTGAAGGAGATCTTGGTGTGTGCGAATACGACACAAGCAAAGGTCATGATGGAACGGATGCAAGTTTTGTAGAACGTCACGCTTATTCCGAAGTGACATTTAGCTACGCTTGTACATAAGCGAGTACAGTCTGCTCATGACGTGCGACCGAAAGAGTTTCGAATCTACAACAACGCCTAGATATTTAACCAGGGTGTCACCCCGACGCCCAATATTTAACGAGACTAAAACAGGTCTTTTCTAGGAAACCTCATATCACACAAAAACTTAATTTTACTTATTAAAAATTCAAATTTAATAAGCAGTAATTTTTTTATTATAAAAATTTTAAAGTGTGGTTGACTTTTTTACAAAGATTTTTGCACAGACGTGTATTTTCACTCGGCCAAACCTGATAGTTGCTTATTATTCATCCTCGATTTGATCCATTTATAGACTTTTTTGTAAACCACCATAAAATTAAAGGGACTACAGTATTTTCGATAATCATTTAAACTTTATGAAATATAGCAGAGAATTTTTAATAAGAAATAGCATGAAATAAAGAAAAAAAATACCAATCTTTCGGCGATGAGATATACACAAATGCATGAAATTTCGTGCGTATCCCCCTTCTGAAGCTAGAAATATGAAGCGGATAAAGTTTAAAAAAAAACAAGATTAAAAGACATATCGTCTATATGATTCTAAATTATTATATTCTATTATTATTAGCAAAGAGATTCTACACAATTGCAATAAGTGATATGTATCACTCAATAACAATACTTCAGACGAGTTTCCTTCCAATAAGGGCCGTTGACTAAAAGCATCTGCCCCCGATTGACATAATTCCATTGCTTTTAAAGTTGTTTTGCACCTTTATCTACCCTCTTTTACACGAGTATGTACATTTAAAAAAGTAAATGTAAAATGTCAATTCTTACCTGTATAGGATCACATCCTGCATAGTGGGTAGCAAGTAGCGCCCCGGTAGTAAAGTTAACAGAGTATACTGAGATTAACCCAATTGCAGACACCCAAAGGGCAATACGTGCTTGAGATATACGTTCGACGGACAGGTACTTTTGTATGGAAGCCTGATTGGCACAGAACATGCTTATCCAATAAATTGTCCCGCCCACAACTACTGACCAAAACGAATGACGCACTGTGGGATCAGGATTCATGCTAAAAATGATAACTAATATTAATATTTCAATTTACATTTAAAATTATGCGAACATGTTTTTAAGGAATAATAAATCAGCTTCACGCTGTATCCCGCACATAGTAGGGGAGGCAGAGGGAACTTAGTGTCAAGAGACTCTGTTCCCTACTTTCCACCGAAGGGAGGCATTGCATGTTGAGTGGCGGAACTCAGAGCCGCGTTTTGCCTTGACACCAGAACGAAGAAATGAAAATATAAATTTGAGTAAATATTTCATTTTCTCAAGTGGGTATCGAACTCACAACCACTTGATTCTACAATCACACTTTATACCGTTGCGCCACGACTGGCCTCAATGGAGGGATAATAAAGTTAATTGTTTTAAATTAGTACATTCTAGTCCACTTATATGTAGATATATGCTTAACACTTAAAAATCATTACCATCGTCGAAATCCTTTTTATTAAAAAAAATATTATTTTATTTGTTGTAAATTGTATTTGCGTATGTGTAAAATATTGCACACTGAAATGAATCACGATTGATGTCTTGTACCTACTTAGGTAGTTAAAAGCTTACGCTACACAATGCACCATATATTTCTTGTAATATTTATGTACACACATACTATCAGTCTTTGTAATTTTTTTTTAATTTTGACATGATTTGACTTGAAGATATTGAATAATAAAAAAAGTTCAAAGTTATTAAAATGTCAGTTAAGTTAAACATTTTATGTTTAGTAGCGTGTGTAACTCGTATTTTCTTAGTTAGGTATATTCTTAGATAATAATATACCTAACTGTTTTTACTAAGGTGATAGGGCAAGCCGTCTACGGAAGATATACATTCTCTTTGCGGTGCAATGCGTGGTGTAATAGAATGGAATGTACCTATTTTTTTTTCATTAACAACATTTACATTTGAGTTTAGTATACTCCATTTTAAAAATACTAATTTTGTGACTACATTTCATAGAACAGTACATGACTATGTATGTTGGTGCTATCATTATAGCACTAATACATGTAGTATTGTCTAAATAACACTAAATATGTAGGTCCTCTATCATACAACAATATAAAGAAAAAATAAAAAAATCTGTAACGTATATTATTATTTATTAAAATTATTTATCTATTATATTATTAGAGGCCAGCCGTGGCGCAGCGGCACGAAGTGTAACTGTAAAACCGACTGGTTGTGGTTTCGATTTCCACTCGAGGAGATGAAATATTTACTTAAATTTGTATTTCCATTTCTTTGCTCTGGTGTCGACGCTAAGCGCGGCGTTCAGTTCTGCCACTCAACACGCAATGCCTACAGAATTCGGCAGAAAGTGGAGTGTCTTAACACTAGGTTCCCTCGGCCTAACCTGCTGTGTGCGAGATACAGCGTGAAGCTGATTTATTTGACTTATTTGATTTATTTTATTTTATATATCTATTAGGTACTATGATAAATGATAATGAAAATAGGTAGAAATAAAAAAAATGCTCAAATAACTAATAATGTTCATTAAACGTTAATTACTAAATATAACCAGAACGTAATAATAATGCGAATTTCGCGAAAACGTAATATATAAAAACTTTTTTGAATATAATATACATATTTCATCATGGCATCAAGTTCAAGTTCTCTCATCTTCTCCTTTATAATTTTATCGAGTAGGCAGAGAGAACCCAATGTGAATACAATTAACTATATTTTAATTATTTTAGGTATACGTATAGAGATTTTACATGGTTAGTGGACGAGAACACAATATTTTATACGATCAGATGGCGAAATATTATACAGAGTGTTTTTGTCAGCACCACTTTAAATGAAACCACATTTTTTACTACTCCATAAAAGCCTAAACATCGTGAAATGAAAAAAAAGTCCTGCCTCTACGCTGTTGTCTTATCTTAATTATTTTCTTTAATCATACCGATTAAAGAAAATAATTAAGATAAGACAACAGCGAAGGGTTTGAAATATTTTTCCCTATATACTGTTCCCGTTAAAGGAGAGCAGACGCTTCCACCCTGTAGAGGCGTTTATACATTTCCTAGAATAAGCTTTTAGTCACTTTAGCATGAACATTGGAATTGCGGCATGAACTCACTAACTTTATTCACATTACTACTTATAAATAAAATGTATTTATAAATGACATTTAAAACAACATATATTTAAAAACAAAACATTTTATTAAATTTATATGTAATTGTCAAGTGACCTTATATATACTTACTCAAAAAAGTGTAGTCGATTTGTACTCCGGGCATAATCCCAAATTGAATCAAACCCGCCGGTAACTTGTGCGGCTCCTAGAGCTAACACTGCGGCTAAGGAACCTAAGAGAACTGCCGACTGAAATGTGTCAGTCATAATTACAGCTTTCATGCCACCCTACAACGAAAATATTTCATTAGAAACAAAAATTTTCCTTTTTTTTACCTAATTTTAGTGTTTCCTATTTTTATACCTGAGAAGCGTAGAAAATGCACACGACGTAAACCACAGATACTGCTAAATATGTATTTAAGCCTGTTACTGTAAAAAAAATGAAAGTATATTTAAAACAATATAAATATTTAATAAATTTCATCGTTTAACACTTGGCAACTCATTTAAAATCTATGTCATAACTACGTATAAAAATGTTGGTAGAGTACGTGACGGACTGTGCATAAGGATTTCGTGGGTATGCTACGGCCAACGAATAACAAAAGTTTCGATTTACAGTTCCACTTTTGATTTTTTTAAATTTTTTTTAACACAGACAGTAATACCTTTTTTATTACTTGTTGTAATTGTTAATTTTACTGAAGTTGTTTCTTTGCAATAAAATAAATAAAAATAAAAAGCCTTTCATTTCTTGCTAAGTACAACTTAAATACAGTAAATTACAACTATTCTTAACTAATAATTCTTACTAATGTAACTAACCTATTG
>DWAN01001412.1:0-17949 GCA_018230445.1 Heliconius hewitsoni | reverse complement strand
TACCATCAGGTGACCCGCACGCTCGTTTGCCGTGTCTTTTCCATAAAAAAAAATATATATTAAAGTATTTAGATAATTCCTCCGCGTTATACGATTAGATGACCGTAAGCTATTAGAATTAGATTACTAACCCATATATGTATATGTATAGATAACTAGTTTTTATTTAACCGTATAGGAATGTTGTTTTTGTAAAGAGTGAACGATTTTGAAGTTCTCGAGTTTGAGTTCATCGATAGAACTCAATTCTAGACTCAAATTTGAGCTCAAAAAGTATATACATTTGTATAACATTAAAATGTATGTATAAGAAATTAAGTGAACTCTGCATAGCATTTATAGATATTTTTCCGGTATATTTATTGCCGCCATTCAGGCTTTTGACAACTTAAATTGAAATTATGTCAATAAAAAGATATCTACAGCCATCGCGCCACAAATATTTAGATTGAAACCGACTACCCTTGAAATGTTGCATATATTTATGCGAGACCCATAATCAGTAAATAACAGTTAGCAGCATAACAACCAACAGTATTAAGTATTTACTATTCAAGTATTTACTCAAAGATATCGCTATCAATTATAATCATATTAAGAAGTGTATACGGTTACAGTCGCTTATTTATTTGTACTTTGACCTCAATTTGAAAAGGATGTATAATAATTCATACAATTTTGTTTGTGCATATATTAATAAGTATATACACATTTTGTTCAGTCACTCAATCCTCAATCCTGTCCTCCCGAATTTGAGACACTGAGTGTTAAGTAGAGGAACTGAACTACCATAGAGCAGGGATTTTTTTTAGCTTTAGGCTTCTTGGCCAGTAAGAAAAGAGCTATTTACTATAATAAATAATCATTAGTTACACTTTACACATACTCATTTACTTTAAAAAGCTAAAATATACATAAATTACCATACATTTATGTAAATCGAGTTACAATACAAAAATAAATTTTCTTTGTAATTTAACTCCGTTTATATACGTTTAATATAATTTAAATTTGAATTAGAAAATTACCCATTGTACTACCGACTGAGTTATCATAATAACAACCTGGCTCTCGCACACTTAGTTTCCTTTAACTAAGGCCGAGTTGTTTGTACAATAAAGAGATATGTATATTTTTCAATCGTATAATACCATGAATTAGGACGATATTGACGGTTTTAATCGTTGTTCCTAATAATGGGTATTATCTGCCAAGAAAACCGAACAAAAGATATTGTATTTTGGTCATCACGCATTTGCTACAGAAACAGAACTTAGCTATTAATATCTTTTTTAGCAATTCGTTTTCTAATTTTTCTAATTTTGGCCTCTTTTGGAACTTTTGTTGGATGAAGGAACTAAACACAACAAGGAGGTGGGTGAAAAAAAAATCTTTTATCAATACCCTTGCCTTGTCTTTTCCATAAAAATTACAATTTTTCATACAGACAATGAAGCTTAAACTACCAAATCGCAAAATCGAACTCTGGACAATAGCGTCACTTGTTTTGCCAAAAAGCTTATAATTAATAACAACAAAAAACGAGACCAGTATTGGTACCTGTTATATCAGGTTTCCATTAGAAGTGTCGATGACGTCATCTGCCTTAACAACCTTGGAATACTAAGGCCCATAAAGGTGAAAACTTATGGAATACGTAAGTAACTTAAGTAGGTAAAAGAAAAAAAGGAAACAACAACAGCTCCACGTGTTTTTGGGAGGGAACCTAAGACACATCGTTTCCCAAATTTTCGGTCAATTTTCCAGAGCCAAAAAAATAAACTATTAACATTCCCTGAGTGAAAATTAAACCCTTAATATCGCGTCTACAGTCAAGCGCTGTTAGTCAGCCCCATGACGATTTGTGTTTATTTTTTTTCAATTTCCACATTCCCGTGCGTCGTTCAACGTCGAAATTTCACAGAAAGTAAAGAACCTAGAATAAATAAACAATTCTATAGAAAAGAGAAAATATAGTTTATAATTAGGTTTTAAACTCAGTTCATATCGCATTTCGTTCACGCCACAAACATTCCTGTATTAAGACGACATCATTTTGAATACAATTGAACTTCATAAATATTCTAGCACTGTATGTGCATCAAGCTTCTATACATTTAATTTTTTAAAAATATATATCTGACTTCGGAAGACACGGATGTGTTATATTGAAAATTCACAAAGAAAAAATATCAAACAGAATATCGGGTTCAACTATTAGAATTACCTACATTGAAATGTATTAATACCAATTGAAAATCAAACAAAAAAATTTAAATATGTTCTCTACATTCCATATCGAACCTACGACCGAAACGTGCTTAAAACTCTATTCAAATGATATTCCGCATATAAATTGTGTAAGAGAAAACAAAAAAAAAAGTCTTAACTTTTGTGTCTTTGTTTAAATCTATGTCATAACACGTCCGGTTACTTGTACTTTTATAAAAAAAAGCACACCTAATACTTTTATAAGAAAACCATAACAAAGTACTTTATAATAGACGAACACGCTTATCCTCAATGATTTTATTTCTATATTTACAACTATCATATTATTTATACATGTTTATATTTATTCGTCATTTGAGTACTAGTGAGTGATAAGAGAGGTAGGGGAGACGTGAGTCGCCCATCGAGAACAGTGTCGATGATGCTGGAGGAAGTCCACGTAAACAAAGTTGCAGGCGAATACTAGTTATATATTTTTTATATATAGCAAGATGAAGTCAGCATACATGCATCTTAGACATAACGCATTACATAAGTGTATGATAATGACACGTCCTGCCACTGCATACATAATCTAAGACAAGATTTTCTAGAAATCTCTAGTTTTATTACAAGAAATAACTACAATGCAGAAATGCACTTTCGTTTATATGCATTTTAGTAATTTGATATTTGTAATACTTGTAGAGTAACCAAGAAAATTGTTTTTATAAAACTTATAAACATTTATCACACGATAACAAAAAATATCAAAATAATGTTATAAAAACATAATTTTTAATATAAAAGAATGATTAATATAAATTAAAATCTTTAATAAATAATCTCATTATTGAGGGCGTCGTGGCGCAGCGGTACTGCGTTTTACTGTAAAGTGTTAAAGCGATTTTTGTGGGCTCTATTCCTACATGGGGGAATACATTATTTTAGTTTCCTCGCTCTGGTAGAAAGATCAAGCGCTATGTTCAGTCTCGCCACGAAACACGCAATGTCTATAAAAATAGACGATGCTTGGGGATCGGAGTGTCTTAACATTAGGTTTCCTCTGCCTACCCTGCTATATGCGGGATACAACGTGAAGCTATTTTTAACTCATTACATTCCTGAAAAGTCTAATGAATAAAAATACTTATATAATATGTATATTATATAGTATATAATATGGCTAATTGCAGGTAAATCCATATGGGTTATTACAAGAAGTAATTCAGCGTAACTATAATTTTCCAGGTAAGTGTCCTATACCTTTTGGCATTGTAAAAAAATAGTTAACTTTAGTTTTACCTACAATAAAAATGGAATAGAAAAAAGAGAAAATCGTATGTAAAATGGAATTTCTTAAGATTACAAACAAAAAATACAGCCAAAATATACTAATGACCATGACATGAGCCCGTCATTGGTGTTTTATAAATAACGTTGATTCATTCATAGTCGAGTAGCGGGACTCATCGCCACGGTTTTGCTTAATAAATAGGGAGCACTTAAACATTTTTTAAGTATTGACATTTCGCGAAGTGTAAAAAACGCTAAAAATTATGTCAAATCAGCTTCACGCTGTATCCCGCACACAGCAGAGTAGGCAGAGCGAAACTAGTGTTAAGACACTCCGTTCCCAACTTTCTGCCGGATTCTGGAGGCAAGAAAATAATGATACTTTTTACAATAACATGAATTGGTACTACGAATTGGAACTACTACGCATAGTACAGAGACATTACACGTGAAAACAGAATGTGAATAAAAGGATACATTGGTCATTGACATCTCTATACTAGTGAAAATTGGAAACCGTCCAAAGCCGGGAAATATTTCGTGTGGGTTTTCCTACACATTTATAATACCTATGGAGAATACGTTACATCATTTTATGTAATAAATGCATTTAGATAT
Organism: Heliconius hewitsoni; assembly: GCA_018230445.1. NCBI lineage: Eukaryota > Metazoa > Arthropoda > Insecta > Lepidoptera > Nymphalidae > Heliconius > Heliconius hewitsoni. The sequence continues at coordinate 13,824 of DWAN01001412.1, read as the reverse complement.
CGCTATGCTATTTAATGTACCTACCTACCTAATATATAAAATCTTGAAAAAAATGTACTAAAATTTCCCCAATTCTGGCAGCATTTCTCTGTTGGTTATTGTTGAGTAGCGGGACTCAACGTCGTCTTCTGACTCGTTACCAGAGCGAGGAAATGAAAATATTAAATACTTCATTTCCTCGAATGGGAATCACACCCATAACCTGTCGCGTTTACAGTTGCACACCTGTGTGCCTGCACTACAACTGGCTTCGACTTCGTAACCAAAACATATAGTTATGTACGAAAAAAAATCTTCATAAATTTATAGAGCTTTTCGAACTCCTTCACTATATAAATTTGAAATATATCCGATAAACCCAGAGATTTCTTCACGTATTAATAGCGTCCTAATTATATTAATTAATGCATATCGCGGCGTTGAGTACCGCACGCAATGTCTCCAAACGTGCAGAGGGTAAACAGAAGGGCTGTATCAGAAGTTATCTGGGACATCTATTTTAGATTTCGCAGTAACTGTCACACTTTCTGAGTAATAACAACGCGGACCAAAGCAAACAGAAACAGAATTACCAACGGGTCAAACAAAGACAATGCAATGATTCATACAATATTTATAAAACTGCTTTCATATTTAATGAGAGAAGATAAATGGATAATATGGTATCGACTGATTTTAATAGAGCGCGTACATACATACGGGTAGTGGGTTCAAGATTACCTCATAATAATATTTGTTTATACTAACAGCCTGAAGTGTTTCATTAGTGTTAATATAATTATCTAACCTAATGGTACTAAGATTTCTATGGAGAAATAGGAATCTGTATAAATTTATGGATTATTTTTATTTCCTCTCTTGGTGTCTGTCACGACAATTGGGCGGTAAGTGGAAAATGGAGTGTCTTAACACTAAGATTGTTCTATCTACTACATGCGGGATGCAGCGTAAAGTTTAAATATTTTTTTATTCTTCATAAACTTGATTTTAAACTAAACATCATGTTTTACATAATGTACAAAGCCTAAAGTATCCATGTTGGTATAATCATGTTATCAAAATACAAGGAAAAATCAATGTAAAATCGAAATTATATGGAAGTATTTAATTTTTTTGTAGAGTCACCGTCCAAAGGTTACTCTTACTCTGTAACTCGTGACAGTCAATGTTCTCTGTATAATATGGTATACCTATACATATATAAATACAACCAGCTTCTTTACGTCATCGTTTATATGCACCTAGTTGTCTATAAACTGATATGTAAACTAGTCGTCGCCTTCAACTTTGTTTGAGTAGACGCAAAATGGAAAAACTCATATTTCGAGAAATTCGCTCTTACTGTTCTCCTGCTCTACTACTAACGGGAAAAACGGGATTTTACAATGTGTAGTGGACCGCGTCTTTACGTGGACGTAAAGAAAGTTGCTGAAACTAGTTTGTTTAAAATAATGGATAAACTGTAATATGATAGATTTGTTTTGGCAAAATATTTCCCTTATTGTGAAAATAGTCTATTTCGCCAAAACAAATATTCATATAACATTTCTATTACAATATACGAACTGATTTCAAATATCAAATACACTATAACTCACTGCATTTATCGTGTCCGTGAGGTTATAAGTGGGGTTGGCTTACGTGACTGGCGCTGCGTTCGAGTTCACCTCAACCTACAAGGCCCAAATACGAGCTATATACATAATTTTTATTTATAAGTACAACAACGTTCAGTCGAATCTTTGTAAAGATGTTGGCTTTATTCACTATTTTATTGCACCAATAATATATGCATAACAAAAATTTTATAAACGTAATATATCAAATATAAAGTACCTAAATTATTTCACATATTATTTTTTTTAGACGAACATATTTAAAATATATTTTTTTAAATAAAATAAACAAAAACAATAAAAAATATTTGCCATATCCACCATTTATCGTAATCATATCACAATTGGGCGGAAAAACTACGAATGAAAATATCTTAATGAAAACAGTGTTTCAACACTATATTTTTATGTCAAGCTAAAAAAAATCATAAACGTAACAAAAAAAAAACCTAATCGTAATAAAATTTCGAATTTCAATACTGACGTAAAACAATATTCCAGACATGATGGGAAAAATAAAACTCGCCCATCATGTATCGTACATAATTACTTCTCAGTTATAAAGTGAGTCATGGTTAACTTAACCTCACATGTGGGGAAGCGATCGGTTAACTGTATGCCCATATAAGGGACTGATGTTAGCCTTTAAACTGGATTAACTAGATTCTCATATTGCCATATTAGATGAATAGCATTTACCTTCGCTTCGCCGAACACAAAATTGTGTATCGAACACAAATATATTTTTTAAATTTGAACCAGTTTCTTCATGAGATCAGCATATTCAAGCAAACAATCTCTTATAATATTATACCTTTATAATATTAGTATATTTGTGTCAGAGTCATAAACACACTCAGAGACATTAGTTTATATTTAATTGATATTATTTAATCTGATAGTAGTTAATGTTCAGGTTAAAAAATAATTAACTATTAAAAAAGCATAAGTTATTTTGTATTTTTCCTTGATTCTCTCAGTAAGTTAATGAAATGATATTTTATAATAATAATATGTTATTAAAAGAAGGAATTCTTTTTCATTAAAATTCTTATTATCTTTTCTCTCACCTCGATTTTCGTTTTTTTTTGTATTAAAAAGAAACAAAATAAATAGAGATTTATCTACTACAACATATATTTACTTATGTCATTAGTAGTAGATATATATAGTGGGTGATAGTAGATACATATAGTATACAGATAGTGATAGACAAAGAAGTCGTCCAACAATGGGACCTTGTTACCATAGTTTCGGCATACCATATATTCGGCATTAGTACATACCATTAGACATACTTGGTAGACACAAAAGAAAACAATGCTCAATAAAATTAATTAAATACATATAGAAACTATTATATCTGAGTTAGATAATCAAAGCAGTTTTCAATTGTTGCGGATACTAATCCCGATTAAGGTACAGTTTATGTTGAAAACATTATCATATTCTTAAACCTGCTGTACAAAATAAGGTAAATACGTAAAAATAAAAAAATGTTTACTAATAGACACATCTCAAAGTAAATAATCCACATTAAGACCCAAAAGTATTTTATATTAACTGTTGCTCATTATCTGCGAGTACTTTAGTCGTCATGGCAATAAAACTTAAATTGGTTACGACCTTATCGACGCTACATTGAAGCGTATGAGAACAATTAATAAGTGAACTGATAACAGTGCGCGGGCGCAATGTCACCAACATTAACTGATTTAAGCCATTTTTAACAAAAATCTTTAAATTTTATGAGTTTAGCCATTTTTAACAAAATATAAAACATGAAGCTATAAATAATAATATCATTTAAAGCTAAAAATATTGGGCAATTCTATTTAAATTTAGAGTAATTTAATAAATTTCCCGATAAATCTGGTAGCGGGCACATTGATTGATAAACAAAGTATTATTTATGAAATATTCACGCCTAGCGACTGTTCATGATAACACACACGTCACTGATAAACGGTCATGGCTACAGCTGTATCTGGGATAGCTTTTTCTCAAAATAATTACTTCTATTTATTTCCATGACACGGAATAAATATATATGGACCTAATATTTTTGAAATAGGTATATTGATAAGTAAACGAATGTCAAGAAATCAGTTTATAATTGAAATGCTAGTATCGTTAACTTGGAAATTGCGCAGTTGCAGATTCGATTCCCTTTCGAAGGATGAAAGTATTTATATTTCTTCGTCCTGGTGAGAGGGACAAGGTGTGGTGTTAAAACATGTTTCGAAAATTGAGCTGACAATAGGGAACGCAGTGTCTTAAATTTGAATCCCTCTAGCTCTAGTAACGTTACTATACGTAACGTTACAATTTGAATTTTTTGGATCTAAATTTTATGAGCGTATTTATACATAAATACAGATATTACTTCGATGATATAAATCTTATCATTTATAACACTGATAAGTCATCAATTGATGATCCTTGAACCGGATTTGAGACAATGTAATGTTGATTCATTCTTCATATATACATGAAGGTTGTCTGACAAATTTAAAATGAATAATTTTTAAATACTAAAATATTATTAATAGATATATTTTTGCATACTAATTGGTAAATACCAAAAAAATTAAATCTTCAATTTTAATGCTCCACGCTCTAACTTTTTTTCTTCACGCTAAATCTCACATATAACATGGTAGAAAAGGGAACCTAGTGTTAAAGCACTCCGTTCCCCCATTTCCGCCCAATGTATCGGAGACATTGCGTGTTGAGTAGTAGAATGCAATCGCAAAAGTATGTGAATAGAATTTCTTTTTCTTATGTCAAATATACATAGTGTTAAGATAACTTTAGTCTTTGCAGTCAGAGGTTATCGCTTATGTCAAAGCTGATAATATGCTTTACGCAATTACATCATAATGACAGTATTTTTTAAGTAATATGTTATTTAATTTCATAATGTTTATTTAACCGAAATGAAACATGTATTAAGCACTATTCTTTGATTTTGTTCATTTTTGACAAAAAAAAATAACAGGCTATAAATAATTGATTATATTGATTATTAAAGTAACTTACAATAATAAAATTAAATATTTTTTATTGATTATGTTATAAAAAACTTCAACTTAAAATAATTATGCAATCGAAATTGTCGAAAGGATCCACATGAACCAGTTCGTGCTTAAACAATCTGTTCAGTGAAATTCGTTACTTTCCTGTTTAAAATAACAAACAAGTTACTTCAAAAAAATCATGCACCGTATGTGAATATTTTTCCCTGTCTTTAAAACTAAAATTATATATTATATGTCAATTGAAATCACAATATTTTTTTAATAATTTGAATGAATGACAAACTAATCGTTGTCGGTCGGTCGGAGTCGAATCGGTTTGAGTAGAGAACGGAATATCTATACACTAGCTCCTTCCTCGCTACCACGCTGTATCCCGCACTTAGCAGAGTAAACAGAGGGATCTTGAAAACGAAGTGTTCGACTAGTGTCTCTACTAAATTGCGTGAAGCTACAGAATATATGTGAAATTAGTCGCCGACCGCAATTTGTTTCTGTGAGCTTTGTCAATCAAACTGAGAATTAAGACAATAATCTTAGTAGTTAGTGACAAAATTCTCTTAAATAACCGAGTGATATATATTCTATAGATAATGAATGTATGTAATATTAAACATCTCAGACCGAAGTCCAAGACAATGTGAGCCAAGGTCTAACCGTGTTCCGTCACGTCAGACGAGAGTGAGGCTGGACGTATAAATAGAGTGTGTAATATTAACAATTATATTTAGTTTTTCTTACTGACTATAATGTTTGGTATTTAGTATACGTATGGAATAAAAATATTTTGTGTTGTGCCGATATTCATGCTAACAAAATCCTGCACATTCTGATCAATTTTCAAAGAATTTAGCGTTAAGCGGCGGAAATCAACGCCACGCGCCTTCATTCCGTTCTGAAGAAATGAAAATAATCCATTTCACCTGAGGTAGAATCGAATCCACACGCTGTGCCGTTGTGCCATGACCGCTACTACACAGCTTTCTATTCCCATTGGTAAGCTTTCTCAAAATTTGATTTGAACCCATGTTCAACCACAACTGTAAACCCAACGACGTTACATTAACTCTATTACATATATAACCAAGAAAATTATAAAAAATCAAATGAAATTTAACAAAAATGGCAGTTTTTAAAGTCAGCAAGGTATCGTTTAAAGTCCGACATACTAAAAAACAAAACAGGCTTCTGTGTACGATACCAGCGACGATATTTCGACAAGTGAAAGTTGGCGCGTCTTTGACTTTACTACTATACGTTTGTACATATGTACTATCTAAATACATATAGGTACATTGCAAGGCTTATGTAATAAGAATAATTTTATAGTTTAATAATATACGACAACATCACGCGTTTTCCCGTACAGCCGGAATAGGTTTGGAACTTGGTGTTAAGACATTCCGTTCTCCACGCACTGCGAAATATACATGACAACACGTGCAAAACGGAGAAAAGTTATTAATTTAAATATACTAACCATTCCCGCATGTGGGGATCTGGTCCACACTTACAGTCACTGCGCCACGACGGCGTCAACCGACAATATATACATATGTCACATTACACAAATATAAAATATTGGCACTAAAGTATGTTATTAACATTTAATTAAATAAATAATCAATTAAAGAAATTAATTGACTTGTTTACATAATGTGTTGAGTAATAGTTTGTTATTTTCTCTACGAATTAACAGCGAATATTGATAATATTCGGTGTATATACAAATAAAAATAATTAATTATTAGTTAATTCGTGGAGAAAATAACAAATTATTACTTGATACTTTATTTATGTAAACAAGTTAATTAATTTAGAACACAGTATTTTAACAATAAGTTCCATGCCTATCCCGTTATGTAGAAATAGTTTGACAAGTTCATTTCCAGTTTGAGCAATATATTAGGTAATAAAGATTTTTTTTGCTTCACGCTGTATCTCGCAGGCAGAGGAAATTGTGTTGAAACATTCTGCTCTCCGCTTACTGCCCAATATTTAGGACATTACCGTGTCCAGTGGCGAAACTCAACACCGCGCTCTGCTTGTTTACCAAAGCGAGATAAAACATTTCGTTATCGATTTCGCTTATTTAAAGCCGCCATAAAGCGTACGTTTGTATGTCGACCAAAAATAACATATAGTCACCCTACGTGGTCGTGCTGTGACGTCACAGTACAAAGTCCACCAGTCTAATTGAACGGTACAAATACAACGGTTTGGGCAATTACGTGCTAGAAATACCATTAACGACATGTTAAAAATTGTTTTATTTTTTTTAAGTTAGGCAGCTAGACAGCTAATAAAACTTCTAACAAAGAATAAGATCACTTTCAATTCGGGAAAACACTGTTTGAAAATATTTGAGATGGAATACGTTACTCAATATTTTGTTTAGATAATTGTAAAATTTGTTTTAGATAATTTAATTTTTTTGTACTTCAGATTTTTTTTTCATTTTATCTAGTTCTGTGTGATAATGGCGTACGTTAATGTGCTTAGCACAAATAGCTAAAATGTTTTAAAGGTACTAATATTTAGGAAGCTATAAACAAATTATTTAAAAAAAACAATTATTTAAAATAATTATAATATAATAAATAAACAAAAATCTATAATGGGGAACGAAGTGTCTTAACACTACGTTCCCTCTGCCTACCCTGTTGTGTGCGTAACAGTTAAAAAACACTATATCAAATAACTAAAAACAATATAATCAACAAAATTACATCTAAAATTAAATATTATTTAATCTAAAATGTATGTTACATCTAAACAAATAAAAAAATATGTCCATGGTGTTACAAAACCGTAGACACAGAAGTTAGGTGGTCATGCGGTGACGTCACAGCACAAAGTCCACATTAAATTGAAGGGTATAAAAAAACAGTTTAGGCAATCATGCTAGATATTTTGATAATAAAAAATTTGGACCGAATGTGTTTTACTCGTCGTCATGAAATTCTAAATATTAAAAATGATAGTAAAATTAAATCTAGTATGCATATACTCATATTATACCGACCTAGCTGAATTACGAAATGCTTTGCACAATGCACACTCAACGAAAAAGTTAAAATGCTTAATAATATTGTTTTTATGTTATTTTTATATTATTTAGCTGAATGCAAATTTTGCGGTGTCAGGTCACTGTGTTTTTCATATACATGTTAGTTAGCATAATAATTGGGTGTCTTGTTAACAAAATTTGATATTTTATTTGTTTGCGCTTTATATCATATTATAAGCGATTTTTCAATCTTGTGTAAGCAATTTGTATTTTTTAGGTCTAACTAAGTGTTTTTTAGTTTAAATTACTAAAAATTTTAAAAATGAATCTTTTAAAACAGCAGTACTTAAGCATGAAGCTAAAAGATAAATAATAATTTAAGAATTATATAATTTTCTAGGACATTGCGTAAGAATATGAAATAGAAACTAAAGGTTTCTCAATCATTTTAAATATTATTTTCGTTTATTTATACATACTCTCCGTCCTGTTAATGATTCTTCAAAACTACGTATACACAGCACAACTTTTCTAATTGCTTACAATTGATTACGAAAAAAATCCTTTCTTGTACGAGTATAATTAAAAGTAATTCGATGTTCATTGTTTTCAATTTTTCTCTTGTGTTAAACTTGGAACCAGTCTTTTCTTTGTTTTACCGTTTTTTACGGGTTTTTCTATTTAACATTTTACAGTCTTAAGTTGCGGGTTACGACTTGTTTATTATAATAACATATGGTTACCGCATATAACCGGAAGTCTGGAAGCCTTGAATAAAATCAATTCTAAGTATTTACAATATTGAGTTTTCAATAAATAAATAAATTCCTATAAATGTATTAAAAATTTAAATATTATTTTTTCATGTACATTATTTTATATAAAATAATCCGTAATATCAATAAAGCTACTGTAAAAGTAGCTTCAATTTAACGGAAACAATCTTTATCTTAAGTAATTGTCTTTTTTTATCAATTTGATGAATAAAGTGAATGATGATCTTATAAATAAAGTGAAAGCAGTTGAAGTTTGGACCCTGATGCTTGAAAGCATTACTCATGGTAAAGAAATCATAATGTAGATTGAAAAGGCTGGATAATGTACAGCCGATTTTGCAACCCAATCAAAAAGTATGGCACTATACAACACAGTCGCGGGTTTGACCTGTTGTTTCAGTGTCGATAAACGTGGCGTTGCCAGCCTACCAGCCAACATCTTCACGATGCATGAAGAAAAGGAGAAAAATATGTTTTTATATATACATTTTTCTATACTAGTTATAGCCCACAACTGTGTATGCGTGTTCTACAGAACGCTGGGCTTTGTCGATTCCCGAAGGACTTTCAGGAAATCCTATATAAGTGTAGATAATTTACTATACATTTAATATGTTTAATAAAATGAGAATTCCACATAATCTAAAAACGACGATTAAGCTTATACCACTTCCAATGTACATTTAAATGTTGCAGTTCAGTTATAAGTCAAACAGTATTTATTTTTAACCGCGACGACGGCGGCTTCCTCACATTGTTACAGCGGCGTTGATTAAATTGTCATAATATTGGCTACCTGAATTAATATAACCGTTTAGTTTGTATGAAATACGTACATTTATTTTCCAAAGAAATATGACGGGCCGCTAATGCAACTTGGTTCATAAGAATAAGGTTGAGTACTATTTAATTTAATATTTTTACATACGCATATTATGTATTAAGTCTCATTGTAGATGCGTCAGTTGTGGGTTCGATTCCTATAAGAGTAAATTAATTATTTAATTTCCTAACTGGTTCCTTAACAACCAGAAAAAGTTCGACGCTGAGTAACCTCTGAAGAGTCCCAATATACAGTTGAATAGTTGAAATCTGTATTTATTAAAACTTTGGATGAAATTTAATATACATTTTTTCCCTCGTATATGTATAGTAAAGTACAATAAGGAAATAGTGTTTAGAGATTCCGATTTCTAATTGCTATTCCTTTAAGATTAAGATATATTGCAATCAAAATTTTTACTTTAGCTTTGAACTGATCATTTAGTATAAAAGGGTTTTTTGTATGTAAAAATTCTTGGGCCATTCTGGGAGCACGACTTCCTCATTCTCGTTTGCTTAGCGATTAAATTACATACTACTTTATTTTATTTTTCATAATACAATTAAACTGCGTAATGTCCGCCGTTGCATTTACACATTATTATTCATTACTTAAGTACGTATATATATTTTGTTTTCCTTTCAATTTTCTAGTTTATATGATAATTTTATTTTATTGTTGATATTTCATTATAATCGTTTATACATAGAAAACGAAAAAAAAAGTGTATAGAAATACTTTTACTTCATATATTTTGAATTATTATAAGATTCCTTTTAAGTATCAAAAAATAAGTAAATATTAAAATTTCCAATCACTTCTCAATACTTATAGACGTTAAAATGGTATATTTTTAAGCTAAAAACGACGTGGCTACAGCAACTAACGCGGTCGACCACGACTCACGCACGTGCTTAGAGACAGCTGGTTGGACTTTGCACCTACAATCACCGGTAACGCCTTGATACCGACGGATGGTATTCACGCTACTTGTTTCTTTTTTAAACTAAATCTATTTTGTATCTGTTAAAAATTGCTATTTAGATTTACTTTTAATAGAAAAATAATGCAATGAAATCTTAAAAGTACTTTAGTATTAGATATTTTCTTTCAGCTTCACGCTGTATCCCCCGCACACTACAGAGTAAGTAGTGAACCTAGTGTTAAGACATTCCATTCCCCACTTTCCGCCGAAATCTAGAGGCATTGCGTGTTACCTAGAGCGAAGAAATGAAAGTATACATTTAAATAAATATTGCAATTCCTCGAGCGGGGATCCAACCTACGACCAGTCAATTTTACAGTCACACTTTGTGCCTCTGCGACAATTGATTGAAATAAATTGGTTACATCAATAAATACAAAGATAATTATAAACGTAGGCATTTGTTTTTATCACTTTATAATAAAAAAAGAATTTATATTCAATTATTTATGTAGTGAAGTTGATTATAAAAGGTTATCACTTGTTGTTAAGTTCAAATTATGTAACAGTAAGAATTACTCATCATTACAATGTAATAAATGTTAAGTTTACATTATACTTATGTTTTTACTTTCGTTGTTTTAAAAACAATAAAACAAAACTATTTTGCAAATCATTGACAATATATTTTCGTTATTGACCGCAATGTTTCTAATATATTTTTACCTAGAATTCTAAAAATAATTAGATACAAGACAAATAATGATCCGATCGTCCTAAATCCAAATTAAAATGCATTGGAAATATGCCAGCCATTTAAAAATTTTAGGCGCCAAACATATGCAATTGTGTACGTTATTTTAGCGCTAACCACTTATAAATTAAAATATTTAATTAACTTATTTATTAGGATGAATAAATTAAATTGTTTGCTGTGTATATGTATTGAAACTATTTTTCGTCTAGCGAAGGTAAGGCTGAACAATGCAGGGTCCAAAGTCCACAAGGTAAACTGTATAACGTCATAATATCGTAGAGAACGTGTCGCTTTCTTGGCTAGTATTGTTTTATTTTTAAATAAAATATCAATTTATACCTAATTATAAAGACTTATAAGTTGTTGCTTTTGCTTGCTTTGCAATAAAAGCATGCATATGATGAAACTGTATTTTAATTTTAGAATTTTGTTATTCTATTAGTGTATGTGGTAATGATGAAATACTATTTTGTTCTTTTAATGTATTATTTTAATATTTAATAGGTAAAAGTTGTTGAAAATCCACAAAATATTGGTATAAACAAGCGTCGACCATGTGAAAGCTTTCATTATTTTGGTAGTATTTCTAATATTTATTAATAGTTATGTGCGTATGGGCCACTTACTTTTTCCAGGCATTGCTGTCCAATGGAATTGGGTTCCACCTTCACTTCCAATATCACAGAATTAGCTTGGCTAACTAACCACATTTTGAATTTTTATAATGGAGAAAATTACCAAAATTTGAAACAAAATCGAGGTCAAAACTCTGTTTATACTATAAAACAAACACTTATGTTACTTATCTCACTCGCGTAAAGAATTTGTTTAAAAATATTTTTCGTAATTCGCTCTGTGAAATGTTTATCGCGTATTCTTTGTGGAAGTAAAACTGTGAATACTTCCATACGACGGCCATACTACGTTAAGTTTGCCACCGAAATGATAAAGAAACGGTGACGTGCGCGACCACGGCGTGCCTCACTCGGTTCAAAAACCTTTGCCTCCCAATAGATGAAATACAAATGTAGCTCCTCCATTGCTTGCTTATAAATAACAATTATTTATTCCCACGCACGCACTGCGCTATGTACAATGTAACAACGCCGCGTTAAATCACCTTGTTCCATTATTAGGAGTACGTGCAGAATGCATTCATCTCTTCTCCCTTATATTTCTCTTTTGGTAGATAGAGACAGGAACTGTTATGACGTTCCCCCTCTGTCATTATATTATTTAATATTTTTATGAACGGATTTTTTATATTTTATGATTATAATTCTATTATGTTTTATTATTTATATCCTTACTCAGCTTGTTTTAAGTCTTACGAAATATGATAATAAAAATTATAAACTCTTATTCTAGTACATTTAAATTTACCGCCTCTTCTGTTACAAATAGTGTGACCTGTAACAATTTAAAAATAAGTTTTTATATAAGTTATCGATAAATTGTATTTATAAGAATTAAAATCTAAAAAAATATAACAAAAGTTAAATTTTTATTTTTAATAATATATTTTACTATACCATATTATTTTATTGCCATACTACAATTATATTACCTTACGATACTTAAATAGTGTAATAGTACATGACAACAACTGTACTTGTAATAAAGTTCGTTACACGCATTGTACAGACACAAATAGTTCATACTTATTTTTTTATTCAGTCAAAGTTTATAACTGTGGCAAAAAAGTATGCTATATAAACGTATTTATTACATAAATTAATGGAATTTTCATTACGCAACAATTTAAAACAATATTTTAGAATATAATTACACTTCGTTCCACGCGTTCATTGGAAAGCACGAGCCGATGACAGCGCCAATTGTGACAACATAGCAGAACTAAACCAATCATATGACTTACTTTTCGTCACATCTAGCCATCCTATTGATTTGTGAGTGACCGACTCATCCACATAACATCCTTTCTATCCACATAAGTTTTTGTGTCCTACAGATATGGCTAGCCAGACACAGGGGATCCAGCAACTTTTGGCTGCTGAAAAGCGGGCTGCCGAAAAAGTCTCAGAGGCGAGAAAGCGTAAGTAATGCGTAATTATTATAATCGTCAATCTTGTCCGTGTCGTTTGGGAGTAAGACATTATGATATCACCATGAAACGTATATTTTGATATTTTCACTTATCTTGCCAAGTTTTCAAGAAATGATGGTAAGGATATGACATATTTGTAATAATTTTATTTCTTTAATTGCGCTATCAATTATTATGTTACTTTTCTTATCACATGATATATCTTAAGAACGATCATGCAAAGAAATCACTCTTAAGTAGCTTTTATATATTCTGAAATGAAAAAAATTATCCTGTAAATGACTTATTTCTTTCTCATTAACTTATTTTTAGTTTCAAGTAAGTTCTTTCTTGTGCAAATGCTCCTCTACTATCAAGTCATATGACTTAACTCTGTTTGTCTAGTATTGACTTAGGATTTTAAGTACAATCAAGAATAAACTTAGTTTTATGGGAGTAGTTACTGTTTTATTGTTTTATTTTTACCTGAATTGTCTTGAAAACTGCACATATATAAAATTAGTATGTCAGTCTAATTTTATATATTTATATGTAATGCTCCACAATTTATAGTTTTAATATATTATATTATTTTCAAATATTTCATATAGTATCTTATAGTCTCCACTTTATTAAAGCATCAAGGACTTTAAGACTTGTCAATATCTTTATTGTATGACTAACATGTATAATAAATCTGTATCATACAGTAAATTTATGAATTAAAAGAAAACTTATTATATAGAGGCACAGCATTCGACTGAAAAACACTAACTGTTTATTTAGAAAACGTATAAAAATTTGAACGTAGCGGGACTCGAACCCGCGCCTC
>DWAN01001411.1:0-17953 GCA_018230445.1 Heliconius hewitsoni | reverse complement strand
TCTGGTAGACAAAATTACGAGGAATATGGGGTACAAGGTGTTGTGATACTAAGAGAGTAGGCAGAAAAAATCTAATAGAAAGAAGCTGTGTAGGAAAACGGGTGAAGCTGTTAAGATTGATAATACGAAGCGTAGTGTTAACCCACTCTCACTAATCTTGAAAGATTGAAATGTAGAGAGCGGAGTATCTTAACACACTCTCTGTTTTTTTCTAAAACAACAATATGATATTTTTACAGTAAAAAAAAGTATTTACTAACTATTATTTTATGGTTACATGTACGGGACTTGGCTACTACGTAATAAAAATATACTTATTAAATAAAAATTAAAAAATAATGGATTGTATAAATAACCGGGATGAGGGATAATATAGTGAAAGGTCCGATCCCTTATAATAATAACTAAACTTCACGCTTTATCCCTAGCGGGGTAGTCAGAGGGAACGAGGCGCCAAACGCTACGGCTGTATAATAATCTTCTTCATATATATGTTATAGTCTTTAATAAATAACAACAGACTCTTATACTATAAAACCGTACGTGTCAAAATGAGACTTTGTAAGAGATACCTTTTAATTGATGGTGGGAGATGAGAGTGTTTACTTAATTTAGATTGTTGATTAGTTTTAATTTTTTGGGATAAGCACCAATATAAACACTAAGCTTCGAGGGTAGAAATGTTATACTATATATATAAAGAAATTATATATTGTCCATTCCATCCAACATAACAAGTTACGTTAAGTTCACTTTCCTTTCACTTTTCGAGACAGTGTCTATTGGATGTTGGAGCTCATCACTACTCTCTTTAATTTCATTACATTTCATACAAATTTTTTGATATTTTCAAATTAAAATATATAAAAGTATAAAGATTCGAAACTGCAGATAAACGCTAGTATCGTTTGCAACAAAGACGTTTCTTAGTTTTTTACGAATACTTGTAGGTATATTATAATTGTAGAGTTCAAGCGTTTTTTTAGATAAATTTTTCATAACTAAAAACATATTTTGTTGTCAACACTTATTAAATTTGATGAACCGTAAAAAAATAATAATAATAAAATAAGGTCATTCCAAGTGGTTTGAGTGAATCAGTATATCCGTCGTTTATGTGTCATATTCAAAAGAGCTTAAAAGCTTAAAGTATTTTTAATTTAAAACGCTATACGACTTAAGCTTTTTAAAAAGCATGCAATGTCATATGCAAGGTTATTCAAAAGTTTTCTACATATTATTCAATATATGAATATATTTTTCTTATTTGATTTTTTTTCTTTGAAAGTGGGAAACGTGGATTATTTTAATAGATTGAA
Source organism: Heliconius hewitsoni (assembly GCA_018230445.1). NCBI lineage: Eukaryota > Metazoa > Arthropoda > Insecta > Lepidoptera > Nymphalidae > Heliconius > Heliconius hewitsoni. The sequence continues at coordinate 16,634 of DWAN01001411.1, read as the reverse complement.
TTGAATAGATTACAACTATAAATTTTATATTTATTTTAGTTTGTGATAACACAAAGGGAATTAAATTCATAATCCTTCTGGATTAGAAATAGAAGAAGCATAGAATATATTATATATGACCGACCAACAATCGACTACTGAGTAGATATATCTTTATATACTGTTACGACTTATTTTTGTAGCTTTATGCTGTATCCCACATAAAGCAGGATAGATAAAGTAGTATAATAGTGTAGCCTCATTCACTGTCAAGATACTTCCGTTCCCCTCTATCCGCCGAATTCTTGACGGCATTTCATGTAGAGTGGCGGAACTCAACACCGCGTTGAGCCTCGTTTCCGCGAGGAAATTAAACTATTCAATATTTCATTTCCACGAGTGGGAATTAAACTGCCTTGATTTAATATATTATAAAGATACAACAATAACGGGTCAAGTACCAAGTTCAATACGGAAAAAATAACAAATAAAGTAGCCTTATTAAGGAACGATCAGCGTTCCGTTTCGTTGATTAATCAAAGTGAAAGCTCTTGACGATGTTTGTATATCAATTAACGAGGACTGGGCCCGCACGAAATATCCGAAAATTGGCACAAAAATAACCCAAATGTACATACTAAATGTGAATTTTTTCGCTTCAATTTTTGACAAACACGGAGCTGTAATGAATCTTCAACGTATCTATTCAGCAGTGTCCCACATGGCGCTCCTATATCACCAAAAATGTGGAAACTTTTATGCGCTGAATAAAAATATATTATTTATGGAAGCATGTTCGTGCGAAGTAGCCAAGTCAAGTCATATAGTGAATATTCAAATTATATTGAATTAATATTAAGATAAGATATTTAAACTTATTTTATATTGAACTAGCTACTCTAATTACTAACGCCACTTCGTCTGTTTAAAGTACTTTTTATAATAAAGCCAATTTAAACAACGGGTTATTCTGATTTATATATTACTGTGGGATTTCATCTAAATCCGATCAGTATTTTTTACGTGAAAATGTAGCCAACATCCAAATTTACAAAATGTCACATTTATTATATTAGTAGGACTTGTAATCCTTCCTAGGAAACTGCATTGCGTGAACGTATGACGTTTTTGGAGAATTGATCTCGTAGTGTTCCCCTACGCTCTCTACACTACAATTTGCTTGATAAAAGAAAAGTTTTTATCGTCCATTCTCATTAAGACACTTACAAACACTGTACAGCATGCAGGTTTACGTGTTTTCCCAATCCAATCTTCAACACATTGTGTTGATTGGTGGATCTTAACGACACTATGAAACAACATAGAAAGAACTACAATGCTTTTAAAGAAACATGCATTTGAGCAGATGGTCGTTAAAGTAAAATAACAATGTTGGATAAATCTGATTTCCAATATTCCAGCCTAAGTTATAATTGAAAAAGTAAATCTGAACGCACTTAAAAGGTTCATACACAAAAAAGGTTTTCAATTTGAAATTGAAATTAGCATTCCATTTTAAATAATAATAATAAGTTTTGAAATTTTCTAATGTGATGTAACGCAGTGTCTGAAGATAAATTTCAATTTAAATTCACATCTATATTTTCGGAATCAAGTTTTTTTATCTTTTTCTTTAACTACACACTGTAACCTATGGAGAAGATGGCCTGAGGGCACCTGGAAACCTTGTGTGGAGGCACTCCATTCCGCGCGCGCTTTTTTTTTGTACTCAATTACGCGCTTTGCCTTTTTACCTCCTCCACGGCTGGTCTCAATAATCAAGTTTGTCAAGGGTAGGCTGGCTTTGTGTGTTGAATGGTGGAACTCAACACAGCGTGTTACCAGAGCGATAAAATAAAAATATCATTTCTTCAAGTGGGAAGCGAACCCACAGCCTGTCGCGTTTACAGTCGTACTCTTGTACAAGTATTATCAAGGAAATCGTTATCCAAAAAACAGATTTCAATTTCAGCTCAGTTAAATCTGCCATAGTTGAAATATATAGGTTACGTTTATACTGTAACTACATGATATATACCGTCTGGCAATTATTATTTTTTGAATTCGTCGAAAAATACCGTTTTATTTTTTATTGTTATGATTAATTGTTAACATTTATTTAAATTTATATTTTCATTTCTTCGCCCTGGTCTCGCGCAGCGTTGAGTTCTGCCACTCAACACGCAATGCCTCCAGAATCTGGCAGAAAGTGAGGAACGGAGTGTCTTAACACTAGGTTCCCTCTGCCTACCCTGCTGAGTGCTGAGATACAGCGTGAAGCAGATTTTTTTTAAAACGTTTATTTAATATTTTTAGAAGCTCGTAAAGCTTAACCAAACCAAAGGTACCGATTTAGGACGCTACTTTTTCGACGTTAAAAATAATGCATATATAGCATAAATAATAAATGGTAAGAAGAAAAAATACGAATTTATATTAATAATAAATAATTAAAAAACGATTACTTAATCCATTACTACTTCTTATCGATGAAACCATAATTTAATAACATAATTGTTCTAGGTAGCAGGTTCTATTTTTATAATTTATTTGTGTTTATATCGATAAACGTCGATAGATGTCGTTAACAACGCAATTTTTTGGTACTTGTCTCATTTAAGTACCTAAATTAAAGTAAATTTATTTTGTTAGACTTTAAATCAAAAAAGTATTCTGTTTTTAATATATAAATAAATAAACATTAATATTTAAATAAATTAAAAAATCCCACACTCAGAAGGGTAGACAGAGCTAACTTGTGTTAAGACACTTTGGCATTGCGTGTTAAGTGTCGACACTACATTCCAAATTTCTTCTTTCGAAGTGCAGTACTGTTGTCTGTGCGTTGCCTCTCTCACCCAGTATCGGGTGAAAAAAATATATATAATATACAATACAATAAATTCTATTAAAAATCTAAGTATATTCTTCCAAATTTTACCATTTATTCGAGAACGACGTGATAATATGGTGCTGTTATCTAAGAGGTCTGAGTTATGAGCCATTATAGTCAGCCGTGATGTGTAGGTGCTGTTTCTACAAGTATTTATGTACGTGTACCTAAAGCTAAAAGTTAAAAAAATATATTTAGTGTGTAGCTAAAAGTAAAAAAAATTCAAACATACCACTAAGTTTCGCTATGTAACAGGTTTTTTTAGCTTCACGCTGGCAGAGGGGCCTGCGAACATAGTGTTACGACACTGTATTCCCATTAAGGCACGTTCCCCACTTTCAAAAACCAAAAACGGAGTATTTTGAGATGTCAAACACTCCGAGGTGTCATGTCAAAACAAAACAACCTGATAAGGCTGAAAAAAAATGTTTTATCGTAATGTTAAAATATTTTTCTAGCATTATAGCACATAGGATTTTTTTATTTCTAACGTCATATGGAATAGACGAAAAAAATGAGTGATATGTCTTCGTTTTTTATTTCAATGAAAAAATTAATACATGAAATGCATTTTTACAAATCGATCGAATCCGTTAGTCACCGTATATTCAGTTAGACACTAAGCTATATGGAATGTTTTAGCTTCACGCTGTATCCCGCATGTACCACGCGGTAGGAACAGAGATTAAGTGACAGAGATCAACGCCGTACTTCATAACGTCAATTATTATTGACTTTAGTTTTCTCTAGTAGAGTGTAGAAATAATTTCCTTCATAACTATAAAGGAAGCGCATTAATGCTTTGAATTAGCTTGTAGAGGTAAAATATAAAAAAATAAAAAAATCTATTCATAATAGTTCATACCGAGAACTGCAATCAAACAATTCAGTTCACATTAAAGATGCATAATTCTATATAAGGGAAGCTTTCAAAGCTATTATGAACTTCTTTTCGCTTTAGACTTTAATTGAGCTTAGTTTGTTTTAGAACATCTATTGAGGATTTATAAAGAGTTTTCTTAATTTATTTAACCTTGGTTGACTTTCGAAAATACAGTATCGAAAATACTGAAACGCAGGAGGAGGCCCCACAGGAGCATATAGTGCAGGTTACATAACAGTGGAAGAAGGTATATAAGGTAAGAAGCAGAAAGTTGACATTTGGCACCTAGGTTAGGGAGTGTAGGGGAGCGCTAAAAGAGGAAAAATGTTATTTTTTGTATTCGGCAATAAACTTACAACTTTAATTAAATAAAGAAATTCAAATAATAGTCTTCATTCAAAATTAATTTGAACATTGGCATCATTAAACGAATACGACCGTAAGAGAAATATTTTGAATATAACTTTTTTTTAATAATATTTATTATTAATATTATTGATTATTTTCAGTTACGAAATTGCTAGACGTTTAAAATATTATAAAATATTATTTAGTTAACAATTTAGAATAAGGAAAAGTGTATTCGTCCAAGTTTTTGATATATTGCGTGTTGACTGAAGGAACTCAACGCCGCGCTTTGCATGCAAAACAAGGAAATGAAAATAATTCAATCCATTAAGTGGAAATCAAACCCACAGCCATAACATCGTTTACACTCAGACGCTGTGCCGTTGCGCTACGACGGTCTTATAATATTATCTATCACATAATTTTACAATTATTACTGTATCTTGTAATTCAACTTACAGTTAATTTATTGTTCTTAGAACTGTAGAATTTCCTATAGTCTCGAATCAAATAGAAATAAATCATTGTCTCTACGATCACTGTTTGTACAGTTCTTGTTAAGCGGTCGGCGACGCGTCGGTTAGCCGATGCAGCCTGTTTACTATGGAAGAAGAAGTAATACTAGGATAGTCTAGAAGTGCCTTAGCTTATATTTTGTATGTGACTGTAAACGCGACGGTTGTGGGTTCGATTCTTGTTTGAGGGAATGAATATATTAAAATTTTCATTCCCTCGCTTTGGCAACAAAAAAACCGCAGCGTTGAGTGTCGCCCAACAACACGCAATGTCTTTAAAATTTGACTGAAAGTGAGGGACAGAGTATTTTAGCATTAGATTCCGACTAGCTACCCTGCTATTTACGGGATACATATCGTACATATCGTCATAGAAGAGCTCGGACAGTAGAGCTGTTAGTGACAGTTAATAATTGTTCGTAATAAAAAAAATGTTTGCTTAATTCTTACTTAACATTTATTATTTTTATGTACATGTTGTACCCTACAACATGCATATAACAGATTAAACCCTAAGTTAAGACACTCCGCTCGCTACTTTCCGCCAAATTTTAAAATTGCCTGTTGAGCGGCGGAACTCAACGCCTCACTCTACCTACTTACTACAGAGAGACAAGAATAAAAATAATTAATTTCTTTGAAACACAACCGTCCCGTTTACAAAAAGACATTCCATTCTGTACCGAAATAAAAAAATGTGTCAAATTATCAAATTTAGTGAAATAACTCAAGAAATTCGAATATAACCAAGATAAATTGCTTGTTTACTTTACAAAGACCAGCCAATGCTTGACCTTTGCGGATACGAGCTCAGGAGGTTTGAAGAGGGGTTTTTATAGCGTTCTGTACATAACGGGCTCCTGTTATTGAGTAAACTGTGTTAGTGGAGACAGAGATACATGCTTAGATTCTTAAAGTACATATTAAAAAAATCGTAGTAAACCGATACCAGAGCTTGGTTTAAATGCTTAGAGCGCTTATTTTTTTAAGAGATGAGGGTTCAAGTCCCATTACGTCCAATTTTTTTAGCTTCATCTTGTTATATCATTTAGCAGGGTAGGCGGAGAGGACCTAGTGGTACACTCCGATTTTATGATCTACTCAATTTTTTGGGCACTTCGTTTTGAATGACGGAATTCTCCGCCACGCTCGTCTTAAATTTTTATACGTTTTGCAATATTTGAATTTTCGTCATATGTGAATAAAACTTACTTAAGTAAATTAAGAAGTGGTCGTGATGTAGGAGATAATTTAACAAAAACCGTGGCTGCGTAAGTATCTTAAGGAGAAGGAAGTGTCTTAACACCAGGTTCCCAAGTTCCCCCTATCCTTATTGGTACTTTGCCATTTGTTTTGTAATGTTCAATATAAGTTATCTCTTAACTAGCTAGAAATCTCAATATATATAAATAAATTCGGTTAAAGAGTTTCATTTAAAATGTGTAATAATGTTGAAAAAATCAAAGATCTTAATACTATTTAAGAAATTTTCTAATTAAAAAAAGCGACTTTGATTTATTTTTCATTCTGTACACACTACACGCTACGGTCAAGAGATACCTTAAGGCGGAACAAACATTCGGACATCACAAAGGTTTAGAAAGACTACAAAAAAATGTGTATTTTAAATTAAATTGCTAACAAGTTACTCTCTTTTCTGTTGTTCAACTATGGTGCTACGAACGTGCCGGTTGAGTATTGATCACTGTCTGAATTTCTAAAAGTTAAGATGAAGATTTTAATTTTTTTTTTCAGCGATATCTAAAAATTTGGTGTTCACTTCACAAACATGTCGATCCCATTAAGAACTGAACGCAATAGCCGTTTCCTACATTCAGCCGCATTTTGCAGGCATTGCGTGTAGAGTGGCGGAACTCAACGCCGCCCATTGCCTCGTTACAAGAAAGAGGAAATGAAAATATTTAATATTCAATTTCCTCCTAACACTACAGTCTGTCGTATTTATTGAGAATATAGGGACTGTCTAGGTGCATTAACCCAACGGTTGCGAGTTTAATTTCAACTTGAGGGAATAAGTTATTTACATTATTTCGATATGGTAACAAAAAACTTCCACCACCCACCATTCAATATCTCCATAGTGAGTTACGGAGTGTCTTAACATTTATCATTTTGTATGCGGGAAAAAATAAGTAAATATATGGTTAAAAAGAAAATATTCCGTAACTCCGTTCCTACATTTATTTATTTTATGGACTGTATATTATGATTTTTGTTGAAGCTATAAACTTTGGTTATGGGTTAAGTGGCGCACGTTTTAAGAAGTTTTATAAGTTGGAATAAAGAAAAAAATGGTTATTTAATACACATTTTTTATACCTTTTTCTTTTATATATTATTTATGTAATATTTTTTCATATAATTTAGCATGGAGGCCATCGCTAGCGCCCGACTGTAAAAGTGACGATTGTGGGCTTGATTCTTACTTGAGAGAAGGAATTACTTTAATTTCCTCTCTTCGGTAAAGAGACAAGGCGATGCATTGAGTTACGCTACTCAACACGTAATGTCTCGAAACTTAGGGCTTGTGTGGGGAACGGATTCACTTTACACTAAGCAAACTCTTAAAATTGAAACAAATTACATATACATGCAGTTCTTCATCTTATTAACGCTTAAGAATGTAACCTTAAATACCTACTTTCGAAGAATTATTTGTTCGCTTGTAACGATAAAAATTGAAATACGTTTTATAAATATTTTGAGTTATTTTACACTAAGAAGAAGAAACAGTTTTTTAGAAAACGGGTAAAAGTTTGAACAAGCGTAGACTTTCGTCGTTGCTTCCCGGGAACGTATGACTTAGTATTGAGAGTGCTTGGACGATTTCCTAAAGGTGCTTATTTAAATCCCGCTGTGTAATTTAGCGTAGCTCTTAAAAATCGTCCATATTAATGTTTTTAATACGTTTTCTAAAATAGTAAGAAAAATACTTTTTCTAACAAATTGGCATTTTATGGATAAATCTTCTTCTCTTCTTCAATCTTGTTGAATTCACATCAGATAATCAGACTATAATATACATACAAACAAAATCCATCTTTTTTTTTAAATCTGTTACAAAAGTTATATTTTTAAGACACTACCGAAATACTTGTTTTGCAACCAATTCATATTGCATGTTGAGCTGTGGAACTCAAGGTCGCACTTTGTCTTATTACCAGAGCGAGAAAAATTAATTTACCCGAGTGGAAATCGAACTCATAACCGTTTCTGCGCCGGGACAGCAAACAATTCTTTTTCGATTTTGTCATTATTAAATTTTCCTCCCATTATATAAAGGGACATAAAGAAATTAGAAACGCTCAATTCTCTGCCCTATTCTGAGATTGTGTTAAGCAAAGGAACTCAATGCCGTACTTTGTTGTACTAAAGCATTGTAATAAATGCAATTCCCCCAAGTGAAAATTGAACCCACAACGAATTTAGTTTACAGTTCAGTCTGTCTCACGGAGCCGCGAAATACATCCGTCCTTATATGTAGATATTTTAGAATCATCGCTACATTCGGAAGTGTGTCACAGAACGAACAAATATTGCCTAAAAAAAGCCCACATTGGGTATGGTCCGATCAAATCCAATACGTTGATTGAAACGTTCGTCGCATGGGCTCTCATTTTGTGTATTTGCACATTTTGAATTGCATGCTGGGTCGACAACTGATAGGTGCAGGTTTAAATCAAGATGGATTATATTATATGATATATTTTTTTCAGTTTCACGCTGTATCGCGGACATAGCAGGCTAGGCAGGAGGAATCCTGGAACCTACTGTCAAGAAACTCCATCTCAATAGAGATGGAGTTTCTTGAGATTTCCGCCATTTAACACGAAAAGTGGAGAACAGAAGTGTTTTAATAAACTCTCTACGCCGCTATTCGCCTTGTTACTAGAGTGAGAAAATGAAAATGTTAAATATTTCACTCCCCCAAATAGGAATCCAAGCAGTAGACGTAAGCGTCGCACTCTCGTGTTCCTGGGCCATGACTTTTTTCATATATCGAAAAATATATTATAAGAAAAGTTCACACTTCTTTAAAAAAAAATGCCTTTAATTAGTAGGTTAAGAGTCTCATCTAGCGTGGTTAAGTGACACTTACCAAAGCGCGGGAAACATAAGAAACGAGAAAGAAATTGCAAAAAATGATTTTGAATGCAAGTTCGTATGTTTTTATTTTCTTTGACATTGAACGTTTTTTAATTAATTTTATCTAATTTTATGAATATGAACGTTTTATTTGTATTTTTTAAATAAAACCTTTTATACTAATCAAGAGATAAGGGACTACGTTGATGTCCGCCACTTACTCGGCAATTCGGTGGAGACTGGGGAACGGAAGTATCTTAAAGGGAAGGGAGTGTTTTAACTGTAGGGTACCTTTTGCCTATCATGTTATGTGGGGATATATGCGTGAAGCTAAAAGATACCAGAATTATTTACTTTAAACAACATTTTACGGGTTAATACTAGCTTAAACTTAATTTTTGCATAAATACGAAGAAACTTGATGTACACACAAACTATTCAGATCTTAGCTGCATCATCAGACCAACTCGATGACACTATTCACTGGTATGTACAATTATTACAAGTAGATGAAATTCAATCAACCACCTAATTGAAGCATATTTTAAAATCCTCCTTAGTCAGTAGAAAATTTTCAACTATTGAAAATATATTTTTATGAAATGTATACTACTGCGTATACTCCTTATTTACTTACTTTCCTGAAATTCCAACCAAATTAAAAAATCTTGCGGTCACTGACGTTGTTTAAGTTTAAGCTTTTAATTTAAGAACTTCATATAAATCTGCCTCGATATCGTTTGAAACGAACATGATCATAGGGAGTTCTTTAGAGCATTATATTAATTAATTTAACCCAGCTAGAGATTTTTTTACGGACTATAAAAAAATCTCTAGCTGTGGTAAATTAGGTCACCTGACTATTAACGCAATAGCTGTAGGATCGATCCTCACTCAAGATTATGATTATTAGAAATATTGATTTTCGTTTCTTCTGTTATACAACGCATGGTGTTAAGTTCCGTTATCGTAATCGTAAAGGGTCCCTTCCGATTATACTGCTAGGCGTGAAACTCAGATATACTGCTTCGCGCCACACCAAACCTGGCTATCTCTGTCATGCATCAGAATATCATGTGATGCTATCGGATCTGGCACGAATCATTCGTTCTATTTAATTTGCAATGAGGTCGTTGTGTAGATAACAGACTTCATAATTAAATATCAATAATGAATATATACATGTATAGAGGCCGTCGTGACGCAGCGGCGTAGCGTCTGACTGTAAGGGTTTGATTCCTGTGGGGGAAGTAATTACTCTTATTTCCTTAATGTGTCTCACAAATTAGTGGATGAATGGTTAACGGTGTAATATAACACTAGGTTCCTTCTGCCTGCACAGCTATATAAGAGTTACAACGGGAATCTAATTATTTTAATAGAACTTTTAAAATTCAACGAACCTACATAGTAACTTATTAACTCATTCAATATGAGTCTACATCGATATTTTAAATCAAATTTTATACTTTTTCAGATTACATTCGAGATTCTTTCACTTTTTATACCTTAGCGTAGATTTTTATTTGTTTCCCGCTCGCGGCCTCACCTGCATGTACAATGAATTATTTCATTATATGAATTAATATATATTTAAATAATATTATCATATAGAAAATTTAGACGAAAATTGACAGCTTTTCAGTCAATTCGATAAAACATCTATTTTGTAGCAATATTGTCGCATACAGTTCTTTATGTTGACATAGCTTTTTTTATTTATTAACCGATTCAAATACAACAAATAATAAATGATAAGGAAATCCATATATGTATTGTGTCAAAATACAACAGTGACAACAGTACTGTATGTAAAGTTAAGCCGTTTCTGAGATTAGCAGGCTCAAACTTACAGAACAGACAAAACTTTTAAAAATCATTATTTTGGGTTCTGTTATATTAGGTAAAACATTTTTCTTAAATATCTTCAATGTTCTGCACCTATTAAAGTAAAGATTTAACTTCACGCTGTATCCCGCATATAGAAGTTGAAGTCAGTGAGAGTTTAGTGTAAAGATACTCTGTTCCAAACGCACCGCTCAATTTTCAAGATATTGTGTCTTTAGTGCAAGAACCTAAAGCTCCAATTTAATATTCACCATACATAAGTATAACTATTGCATGTAAATGATTTAGCATAGGTATAGAACACGCGATCCTCGCCACGACAGTGTCAATTAAAACTGAATAAATTGTCCAGTTTTTATAAAAAAATATGCATAATTGATACACGCCTGTGATGTAAGCGAAGCGTACTTGAAATATGATTGGATGATATGCTTATAATTATTAAATATATGTTTTACCTATAATAGTGATTAGTGCCATCAGTCACATCAAGATACTCCATTCAAACCAAAAATTTCGAGACATTGCGGATTTCACTCAAATTAACGTTACACTCAACATTTCCGCCATTCAATACATAAAATTATGATTTAAAATTCTTTTGAAATAGAAAGTACGGAATACGGAATTTCTTGAAATAATATATTCTGTGCCTATCTTGTCACAAGTAGGATTTATCCTATAAAAAGTTTATAAGGAGGCCTTCCTGGAGCAATGGTACAAGCATGTGAATTAACGGCTCTGGGTTTAATTTTATAATTTCCTCGCTCTGGTAACGAGGCAAAGAGCAGCGTTGAGTTCCACCATTCATCACGCTAAGCCTCGAAAGGCAGAAATGGGGAAATGGAGTATCTCGACACTAGATTTCTTTTGCCTATGCTGTTATAGGTATGCGGGATACAAGGTGAGGCTAAAAAAATTAAAAGAAATATAGAAAAAGTCAGAGTAAAACCAGTTCAAGTTCAACCTAGGCAGTAATGTAGTCGTAGATTGAATTGTTTTTAATGTATTTTCTGAATATTGTTAAAATATTTTACCATATAATTCTATTACGAGGGTTCATGGGCCGCTGCCAATTATTTATACAAAATGAGTCCCCACTTGCCTTCGGGCGCAGCATTTTTTGTTCCTAAAAAGGTTCTCTTAATTCAGAAATATAGAATTTGATCTTTTGTTATAATATATTCTACAAGTCGTCTCTCCTAATGTGGTTTTTAAAACTTATTTTTCCCATTACGGTAGGAATTTGGTTAAATCCTCTGTCAGTGCCTCCCTACACTTACTAACTTACCAACGAGCCTCTCAATTTTTCATGTCTAGTAGTTTTCTCTGCTAGTTGTCGGTCAGTCACTCAGTAACGGAAGGGTTTTATATAAATATAGATTTGACTCTATCAGTGTAAGATTTGGAAAGCTCTTGTCTTATCTAAAAAATTGTCGGGATTATTTATTACACCGAGTGGATATCAATTTTATGTTAATCAGAAATTACTAATTATTATAAAAGTTATATTTTGAGTAGCAGCATGTACTGACTATTGTTTAAAGCAACTATATAAGGGAAAATATCTAAATTCACTTATAAGATCGACTATCGTGAACCACTTGTCCACGGTCACCCAATCGACCTCTTATTAAGTAGACCATAATTGATATCATCGATCTAGATTGTAGACTAAAAGCACTTATTACCAAGTACTCTCTACGGTTATCATTATCAACCAGTGAAGAAAAATGTTACGGAAATTTTCATTTATCCACGCTGTTCTTAATCAATATATGAGGCTATTGTGCCAAAATTGAAACCGGCATAGAGTTTTCTGACTGTTAATGCGAGGATTGTAGATTGGATTCTCACTGGGGGGAATGAATTATTTTCATTTCTTCGCTCTAGTAAGCAGATAAAGCGTAGCCATAAGTTTCACGCCAATCAACACGCAATGTCTCGAAAATAAGGCGAAATGTGGGAAACAGGTTATCTTAATTTTAGGTTCCCCCTGCCTAACCCATTGTATAGGCGGGACACCATTGGAAAGCATCAAAATGTAAGCACAAAGTTTACAAATTCTTTCGTTAGATCGGAAAAGATTTTTTTTGGTTCCCCAGTATAGCTGGACAAAGTACAGCGTTCTATTCCGCAACAACAATCAATTTCGTACAATATTTTTAAAGATTTTTAAAAACATTGGCACTGACATCCTGTCGATCAGAGTGAGGATCGATTGTGGAAATTCAATATAATCAAGATAAGCTTTTTTTAAATTTCCCCGTTAACTTTGACGAGGCAATTTTGTTTCTAGTTTATTTTGATCGCAACAAAATTGGAATGTTGATATTTTTTCCGCGTTCATTCAATATGTTGTTGATGTATTGTGTGAAGTGACGATTTGTATCCGTTTTGTATAATGGAATTGATTTCTATAAGATTTTTCTAAATTACGAAGCTGATAACGGCAAATAAACTTATCATCTTCTTTCCGTATTGATACATATATACTTGTCTATTATCTATACCTTTTGCTTCACGCTGTATTCCGTGCTTAGCATGATAGACAGAGGGAACCTGGGAACTTAGTATTAAGACACTCCGTTCCTATTACGATACTTCCAATTCATTTAACTTTGCGCCGAATTCCGAAGACATTGCGCGTTGAGTGAGAGCAAGGAAATACAAATATTAAATATCGCCCCGAATAATGTTCCTTAATTCCTTAATCATAGATGGTTTTTTTTTCTTATCTCCAAAAAAAACGGAACCCTTATAGGACCATAAAGGGGAAAAAAAATAAAATTGTAATTGCAATGTATTTCATAGAAAAAATATAGTTACAAACTTATAATTGTAGTTCGTTTCATACAAAATAATGTCACATAATATCTCATGTGTCATGCAAACGAGTAGTCAATTTTATTCAGCCATGCAAGCGAAACTGCAGTTACAATTCTAGGTTCAAACTGGATCCAACACATGGCAGAGTAGGTAAAGGGAGCTTGGGAACCTTGTGTTAAGACACTCCGTTCCTTTTAAGACGTTTCCTAGTTTCTGCCGAACTCGGAAGGCATTGCGTGTTGAGTGGTGGAACTTAACGCCACGCTTTTCCAAAGTGATCAGATCTTTTTTTAATGTTTAATTTCCTCGAGTGAAAATCCAACCATATCTCGTTTACAGCCGCATGCTTGTGCCCCAGTGCAACGATAGCATCTGGACTCAGAAGCTAGTGTAAATTTAAAGATACAAAATTTACTATAAACCCAAAATCAAGTTAATTTTGACCTTTCCAAACAATTTAGTTTTTAATTAAAAGTCTTTATTATGTATTCATATAATATGTTACGCATTCGTTAGGGGTTAGGGGTTCAATTTGATCAAAAATTTAATTAACTAATCTCTGTAAGTAGATTAGTTTCCTAAGCTACAGATTTGAAAGGAAATCCTTCTTCCGGCCGTTTCGATAGTTTTTGGTTCACGCTATATCTCGCATATAGTAGGGTAGGCGCAGTAAAGTAGTGTTCAGACATAATTTTTTCAGTAATGTTCGGGTTACGACGCTTAAAAATTATTTAAATATATTCATGAAGTCATTTCCTTGCTTAGTTATATTAAAAAGGCAACGTTGAGCTCAGCAAGTCAATCAACTACACAAAAAAACTTATCAGTAGAACGAGGAAAGCGAAGGAATAATACTTACAATACAATATTTAGCGTCCGGCGGACATTGATTCAACTTGGCTGCACTTCGATTGTTGCAAGGTGTAATCGAACCTACGCCGTCACTGTACTGGCCGCATTGCCAGCATTTGATGCCGGTGGCGACTGCGACGCATGCTAGGAGGAGGCCCATTGTTGCTAACTTTGTTGAACTCGACATTATCTGGAAAGAAAATATATATATATATTCAGAATACAGAACTTGACTTACAATGCGACAGTGCGGGCGAAGCCGTCAATAAAAGCTACGTACTAAAATACTGTGTAAAAATATGCCTTAAAGGGAATACATAAGTATTCTCAATAGTATATTCATCTATTCTCCGTTATAGTGAATTCCCTGAGGCGTATTGTATCGAAACAAAACAATTTAACTCGAACAAGCATTGACGTTTGTGTTCGAACAATTTGAAGAACCCTTTTCAAAGTCCCAAGACTTTCCCCATAAGTTACATATTTCTATCTATTTCGTATACCATAAGCCTTATGTTGGAGAGACGAACATTCTACGTTACCTTGTAGGTGCATGTATCAGTAAATAACAAGTTTAAGCACAAAATTTATGTCCAAAAAATTAATTCATTCATTATAATAAAAACCAAAAAAAAAATGCGCTGAGGGAACCTTGTATTAAGACACTTTATCTAGGCACCGCCCAATTCCTTGAGGCGGCGTATTGAGTGACAAAAGCAAATGAAAGGACAAAAATATATATAAAAAAATAATTCAGCTCAGTAACTGAACCTACACTTCGTCTCTTGTCATTCGCTACTCTATAGAAGAACTTATAGAAAATTTATTAATTAAGTGATTACTCAATATGTAGAAAGGGGGAATAATATAAGTATTTGTGAGATGTTGACAAATTGACATGACGGCACTCTTACCTGCGAAAGCCGAAAACAAAGCCTTTTGTTGAAAGAATTTACTATTTCAATATACAAGTATATCATACTGAGGTCAGTCTTCGCACAAGGGGACAAGCGTGTGATTGTTAACGTGACAGGTAGTGAGTTCGATTCTTACTTCGATGATTTAGTTATTTACATTTACTCGCTCTGGTAAAAACTCAATGCGCTATGTTGTCTTCCGCCACTCAATATGCAGTGTCTCAAAAAACAGGCGGACAATGAGCAACGGAGTGTCTTAACTCTAGGTTTTCACTGCTCACTGATATATGCGAGATATGGCGTGAAAGATTCACACACACACTCAATACATTTTCTTCAAAATTCAAACCACATTAAATTCGAATCTGCACATTTCGTTGTATTTTTAAAGCTAAGATCTCATAGATTACACCAGCACCAGTTGAACCAATTACTTAGAGCATACATTTTTTAACAGTTGCCTTTTTAGCCTTTTAATTTTTTACAGAAACGAAATACCGAGACCTCGTTTTGACTTCAGTAAATTTTTAATAAACTTAAGTTTAACTGATACGTGATTGTTTTGTTTTTACGAGATGTATGTATATAACTATACATACTCGCATATCTAAAAGTACTGTATGTTTTTTTCTTTTGAAGATGTGTCGATCGATACCAATTAATACTAATACCCTTGTAATTCAAATTTAAAAATTATTTATGAAGATGAATGCTATAAGCAATATTACATCACGCTAAGAGTCTCGATGCAACCCACTACCTGCGGTCATAGTTACCTAGAATATTTACAGTGTGTCTTGGGTCATATTTTTTATTTAATTTTAATTTTTTCTTCACAATAACATAAATGTATGTAATTTATTTGTTTAAATTTACCATGGAGACCATCACGGTGCGGCGGTATAGCCCCTGACTATAAATGCAACGGTTGTTGGATCCCACTCGGGACAACGAATTATTTTCATTTCTTCTCTCTGGTTAAGCACAGCATCAAGTTACACTACTAAACACTTAATGTCTAAAATGTGAAAATCAATCGGAGTGCTTTAACACTAGGTTCCCTTCTCTGTCCTCTAGAGTAGAGTAACTTAAGTTATAAATCGCCGTCGAACTCCTTATATGTCTGTTACAGTTTAAATTGTGACAAGCGTAAACGACAACTTAATAAGAATGTATGGCGTAGGGGTCAGGACGCTTGGACGCTTGCCACTGGTTTCGGATCGAGTTACGTACAAATGTTCATACGTTTTCTCCAATATAACATCATCCCTGCATAAATTTATTATATTATTATAATGTTAGCGTACACGTGTAAAAGAGGGTAGATTTAGGTGAAAAATATGATAAAAGCAGTGGAATTGTATCAATCGGGGGCAATTGCTTGTTGGCAATGGCCCTTATTGGAATTAAACTAGCGTGAAGTATTGTTAGTAGGTGATACATATCACCTATTGCAATTACGT
>DWAN01001410.1:0-17958 GCA_018230445.1 Heliconius hewitsoni | reverse complement strand
CCAGGAGGCGCGGGTTCGAGTCCCGCTACGTTCAATTTTTTATACGTTTTCTAAACAAGAAAATAATTTATTCCTCCGAGTGAGAATTGAACTCACTATCGTCTGCTCGCGTTTACGATCAGACACTATACCGCTGCAATGATCGCCACGTATATGGTTTTTATAGTTTCACACTGTATTCCGCATATAGCAAGGAAGGTAGAAGGAATATAGGTCACTTTCTTACCCAGTTTCGACCGAAATCTCGAGGCCTTGTGTGTTCAGTGGTGAAACTTAATACCACGCTTTGTCCTGGTAATAGAAGAAGGAAATGGAAATAATAAATAATTCATTACACCCAAGTGGGAATCATACTAACTACCGTCGCTGTTACAATCAAACAGTGCCGCTGCTCCCATCGATCTCACAATACAAGTCTTTTATTTCTAATACTTAATTAGAAAACGTATGACTTTGTGGTCAGAGCGCTTGGACGATTCCAAGAGGCGCGGCTTCAAATCCCGCTACGTTTAAAACTGTTAATATGTTTTCTAAATAAATATTTTTCTTTCCTAAGTGTGGTTTAGTACTTTAAAAATGTTTTTTTTTATCAGGTAAAGGTATACTATTTGATTATTTATCACAAGGAACTAAGGAACGCCTAACATCGCCTATGATTAAATGCGTAATGGCTTTAGGAAGACGCGCCTTGGTCGAATGTTTAGGAGATCATCTTGAACATATAGACGAATGTATACACGCAAACAAACGGACACAAACACATTCTAATCTGAGAGAAACTATATTAGTGAGTATATTATTATATTTTTATAATTTTATATTCTTACTTTTTCTTTATAATATTTTTTTAATTTTCTAGTATTATTTTAATGTTTGTCTTTTATTTTAATGTTTTTTTTTTCACGCTGTATTTGAAACCTAGTGTTAAGACATTCCCCAAGCACCGCTCAAGTCAAGACTAACTTGGAAGTGGAACTCAACATCAAGCTTTATCTTATTACCACAGCGAGGAAATGAAACTAATATTCGTTCTATGAGTGGTAATCGAACCACGACTACTCAGCCACGACGGTTTCTCTTTTTGCAGCTTTAAATTGTATCCCGAATATAGCAGTGTAGGCAGAGGACATATTACCTAACTCAGTGTTACGTTATTCTGTTTCCCATTAAGATATTTCCTACCAACGCAGCACTTTGCGTCGTCACCAGAACAAGGAAATGAAAATCTTAAATATTCCATTTGCCCGAGTGGAAATCAAACCCACAACCGTCGCGTCAACAGTCGCACGCTTGTGCCCCTGCGCCATGACGGCCTCAAGATGAAGCCACGATGCTATCATTGTACTGTAATGAGGAAGTTTCATGATATTGATATTATTAATTTTAACTTATATTAAGTTTAAAATATAAATGACCGAGTTAAATCTATTCTTGGCCGCAGACAACATATTTTTTGACATTGGTTTCATTTTATTTATTCTTTTATATGTGACAAACAGAAAAAAATAAACCTCCTCATTGTGCTAAAATAGTTTGTTTTTTTTATTTACTTATAGGAAGCTTCCACGTGTCTCCTTAGATCTGAACCGACGACGTTTCTAGAGGACTATGTGATGACTGACTACACGTTGTACGAAATGTTGGGTGACTCCATAATGCCTAGGCGGACTTTATTTCCTATTAAAGGTAAATTGTTCCTCTTAATGTTAATGCAAAAGTTTTAGGTTCAATCCCCATTCAGGGGAATGATTGTTTTAAAATTTATTCTTTCTGCTCTGGTAAATTAAAAGCGGCGTTGAGTTTCGTAATTAAACAATGTCTGAAAAATTGGAAGGTGCGTGGCAAACGGAGTGTATTGTCCCTTCCCAGTTGTGCCTTCCCAGGTACATGCGGGATACAGCGTGAAACTAATAAAAACTAGAGCCATATATGAATATGGCTCTAGTTTTCAATATCTTTTTATTTACCTAATTTAGGCAATAAGACAAATATAAATCTACATCTATTATGCTATAAATACGAGAAACGTTAAATTTAACTAGAATCCCAAACACAAAAAACCGAAACAGTGATAATTCTACTGATATATTGTTTTATTTTATTTTCAGAAACAATAGTTCATAAAACTGAGACTAACGAATATAAAGACGATGAGTTTCCACTTTTTCCCATCAAACCTGTACTGAGACGACCGAAAGTGCGACTTATACCACATATAAAAAACAAAAACAATATTCACAGAGATGTTTTATTTGAACCTACGAAAAGTAAAAAACCGATACATATAAGAATTAAAAACTGTCGGTCCGTGGAAATGATGAGAAAATCGAATATGAATAATCGAATACAAGCACCGCGTGCAGGCAGCAGACATATGATACACCACGGTGTTGTAATAGCGAATGGAATTTTAAATAGATTTAAATATAAAAAAACAAATGAACACAACTCGTTTCCCATATTTGGAGCTTTAACTTTGTAACATAAGCGAAATATAATTTATTATTTTATTTTTGTTTTTTCATTTCCTTTTGAAGTTAGTACATAGTTTTACTATATATATAAACAGTTCATAGCGTGTGTGATACTTGATAAATGACGGAACTTAACACCATCCTTTGTCTTATTATCAGAACTAGGAAATTAATATAATTATGTCCTCTGAGTGGGAGTCGAACCCACTTACGCCACGCCCTCTAAAAATTATTAATGTCGTACAATAATTACGCTGCTACACTCAAAACGACATAATGTAAATGTTTTAAGACTTCTGTTTCTTATTTTCGACCGTCTTTACAAAGAAGAGGACTGTACGTTCTTTATATGTACAGTACGCTCTGATACGGTTACGGTTTTCTGTAGTTTTGCGCATTGCATTCACTCTCTACTACCCATTAATAAAGGACTCTATAATAACACTTTATGTCATAATTGTACCAGGCTTTTATCACCTGAGTCTGTGTTCCAACTCTACTTATTTTGCTTTACACGGTCTTGAATATCCTCGTTGATTAATCCATTGCTTCTCATGTCCTGCTGCCAAAGACATCCTGCCATCGCTGTTTTCATTCACCATTATCGTGGCCGGCGATTAACATGACCGTCCTGCCTCAGTCGATGCTTTTAAGTCTTTTCCGCTGCGTCACGAACATTACTCCGGAATGAATATGTTACGTATACGATTAGACTACATCACGCCGCACATTCCTTATCATTTCCCTGACTAAGTATTCTGAGAAGGACCTGGCTAGTATTCGCTGACATAAATATCAGAGTTAGAGAGTACACTCACGGTGGAGCCTGCGGCTGGCCGGCTGGCTCATAAGCTTAACGCTCCTACAACTACTGCAATCTTAATTACAGCCACTTCCTTTTTTTTAACTTTAGTAACAAGCCTATATCTGCCATAATAATTTTCTGAATAGAATAAGATACAGCACAAAGTTTAAAAGAAGTTGATTAACCCAACATCACACATAACGCCTCTAAAAGCTGCAGAGTGCGGAGAATAAAACAAAACTGTAAACACAATGAAACATACAAACATAATAAGACTTATTAGATACCTGTCAAGTAATTTAAATTGAATTGCACGCAGCTTTTTTAGTTTTATTAATGTTTTGATTCTATCAAAAACCTAATACATCGAAAATCCCGGCTACTGTAAGATTAAACCGGTATTTTGTTTATCAGCTTCACGCTGTATCCCGCACACATCAGGGTAAGCACTGGAACCACTTTCCGCCGAATTCTAGAAGCATTGCGTGTGGAGTGGCGGAATCCAACGCCGCGCTTCGCCCGTACACCAGAGCGAAGAAATTAAAATTTAAATAAATAATTCATTTTCTCGATTGGGGAACGAACCCACAACCAGTCGCGCTTCCAGGCACACTGCGCCCCTGCGCCATGATTGGCCTCTTTTTCTGTACTTTAAAATGGTCTTTATTTCTAAAGAACCGCCAACTCTTATATGATGGTATCCGATTCCCACGCCTTTAACTAGGCTCTAGATACGCAGACACTAGTGCTAGCATTTGAAACATCATATTTTCATTATAATTATTATCTACCTTGTACCAAGAGGCGCGAAATCGAGTACAACTAACTACTTGCAAATCATTAAACTTTTTCTAAAAATATTTTTTACCATACTAAGCTTAGGGCACAGTGGCAATAAAAGATATTATTAGCCGTTGGATTTAGGAGAATGTGCCTCCATAAGGATTAAAGGAAAGAAATAAAAGGCCAATTTGTAAATAGTTTCTTATTATTTATTAACATATTTATGGTTTGAACATGTAGAAAGAATGAGCACCTAATTAGTTAATATACGTGGCCATCCATATATAACACAGATATACCTATCTAGTTATACACGATTCATATTAATTTTATCAGTTCAGTTATTTTCTTTTGCAATAGAGATCATTGATATTTGCAGTTTATCGAGTGGTTTTTTTTCTTTTGTAATATTTTGCGCGTTAAATAGCTGTTGCACTTCCCTCTTGATGTTTGTATACTCATATGCGTATTAATATAATCTAACAAGTATCTAGATAATATATTGAAATATCCATATATCTACGCGACTTCATTTTATATTATTATACATAAAAAAAAATAGTCGGGAATGTACAAAAAAATATGGCCAAATTCTTAATTCTAAATTCATAATTATAGTCTTAACACTATTTTACTCGGATAAAAAAGAGCTCTTAAGTCTAATTCGTATTGCATAAGATTATTTTATTTACATTTTTTAAAAGTACCTATCTAGTGTAATCATCGAGTTGCATCATTTGAGAGTTTTTAGGTAATATATAATATATATTACCTAAAAACGATATATTTGATTATTATTATAATATATATGTCAATAAAGTAGAACTAGTAGAAGTGAAAAGAAGAAAAAAAAGTTCTAAATCGAATCGCATCGAAAAAAGTTACCAATTCTGTTCAAAATATAGGTACAGATAGTACATAAATTTTGTGAACATAAAATAATATAAAAAACGTATTAGCATATCAAGATGTCATTATTTTATATTGTATAAGAACATTGTTTTTAAAATTATTATTTAATAACTTATATACGTATTATAATTAAGCATAAATTATGATTAAAAATATTTATAAATATGACAGACAAATTTATAATTGAAAATATTTGTTTGAAGAATTAAATAGTTTTCCATATAAGTGTAAGCCCCTAAATTTTCCCATAACGGGCGCCATCATTTAATAACTTAATTACTAAATTTTAAAGTGAGGCTTATTGTAGGCGGTTTGGTTGTCAAAAATAATATAAGCAGACAATGTGATGTAAATATTAATGAGATAAATATTTTTTACACATAAAAATTGGACGTAGCGAGATTTAAACCCGCGCCTCTTTGGAAACCGTCCAAGCGCTCTGACCAACTAAGCCATACATTCCATGAACTTAAAAAAACGTCAAATTCCGCTACTTTCAAATTTTTATATGATTTTTAAAAAGTATTTTTCTTTCCTAAGTGTGGTATTCCACACTTTAAAAATATAAAAAATATTAATATCTATTAATTTTGAGCATACATATCTGATAAAATAAATGTGAACACAATACAATATTATTTATATAGAACATACATTACTCGTGTGCATAACTACTAACCTACATGGAAGATAAATCAGAAAAAATATTATCTAGGGACATTTATTAGTGTAATAAAATCCAAAACAATAATTTAATTTTCTTTTTTGTCTGATTGTCTATGCGTTTGTTTACGATAATCTCAGAAACAGCTTAACCGATTGGATTGTAGTTTTTTCTATTGAATTCTGGCAAGCTACTAACTAAAGATTTAGCCAATTTATTAAAATAGTTGTATAAAATAATTCTTTTAGCAAGTTGCAATTTTGTCGAACATTCTTTAAATTGATATAACTTTTTTATTTATGAACCGATTGTAAAAAAATAGACGATTTAGTGTCTATTAACGGAAGTTCGTCAAAATCTCACAGCGAAAACTTAATTTGAATCAGTTAAGCCGATTCTTTGATTAGCGTGAACAAACCGTTTTTTGCGGTCTATTACATTAATAAATGCTTTTCTGATGTATCTTCCATGTAAAGACACCGATCTTTTTAATATAAGTATAAATGTAATATTTCTATCTATATAATAATTTACCGTCAACCTAAAAACTTGAAATTGGTAGGGAACCCTCGGTGGGCGAGTCCAACTCGCGTTTGGCCGGTTTTTTTTAAATATACTTAAATAAATATCCGTTTAGTTTAAACGAGCAACTAGTATATTATATAGATAAAAATGATATTCAAATATTTTAAAATGACTCTCGTCTTGGCTAAAATGTGATCATTCTTAAAGAAATGATCAGTCGAAAGCCTGAGACACGATGATAAAGTGTATTTAGATCAGGCAATATTAATTAAGTACAAAAAAAAGATTACTTACATTAAAATCATAATTAATAAAGTAAAAAATAAATTGAGTCAGCTTCAAGCCTTATCCCGCACACAGCAGGATAGGAAGAGGGAACCTAGTGTTAAGACACTCCGTTCCCTTTAAATAAGGTATACTTAGTATAATTCATATCATCAGCTTAGAGGGTTAACCTGGCCTAATAAGCAAATTCTCAGGAGATAAAAAGGTTTTTAAAATACTATTATCAAAGTACATATGTATTATCAGAAGGGTTTAAGAATATTTAAAATTAATTTATATTCTCTACTACATAAAATAAAACAAAGGCCATTTTTCTTTATTCTTTCTTGTGGTATAAAAATGGCTAAAAACTGATTTAGCAGGTTTACAGTCTAAGCCGACATTATGTTATAATAAATGTACAGTGTATATAGCAAATTAGAAATTCATAGAACAAGTATACAATATACTTTGAATTTAATCAAAATATGAACTTGATAGGACTAAAGCAATTATACGAAAAGGAGATCATTGAAATTTAAAATTTATGTACCAATTTTATATAAGAGAGCTCGAGAGCGAGAGAGGTTTTTCAGTTTAACCTAAAGTACGGGTACTTATTCCTTTATGGCGTTGAGTAAGTAACATTTAGCCTTATTATAATTTATTATATTATATTATATATATACTTGTAAGTCAGTCTCCTTCGTTTGTTGCAAATATGAGTCACTTCATTGTAAAATATGTTGTTAAACTTAATTAATAAAAAAAGAATACTAAATAAGTGATCACCAAATATAATATCAACGTTACACACGTCAAGAAGTCGAGGGGTGGGCAATGGCGGCGAAGCATAATACAATGCAATACCTCAGATAATTAATAATATAATTTTGTGTAATAAGTAACGTTCAATTTTTTTTAAACCGTTTATAAAATTCTACTTGACAAGTGTTTTTTTCTTTTCATATATTTTTTTAAAAATTGTATTATATATTACATTATTTAAAAAAAATGGGACGAAATATGCTATGTTTTACAAAATGAAAATTAAATGAATTTATGTCAAACAAAGATATTGTTATATCATTATTATAATTGCGTTAAGCGTCGGTTTTTGTAAGGTTTATGTGAATAATTCAGATACATGGATAACATAACATAATTCCTTTTATTATTTTGAGATATATTCCAAAAATGAAACTACCATACGATTAATATATATTATTTTAGTAGTTGTGATTTCATGTAAAGGTATATAATGCCGCCCTAAGAAACTTAACTTCTCATTTTGTACATTTTATAAAAAAAATCAGAAAAAAATATATTGAGGTTACGAATGAGTCACAATACGTCACAGTTCAAATAAAGTTTCATAATAGGTCAAATAAATAACTAAAGAATAAACCATTTTGTTAAGGATTGTAATCCCCATAACTTACTTACCATATTAGAGGATGGTTAGGATTCTGGATGAAAAGCAAAATAAACATCTTAAAAAAATCCTTAGAAGAAGCTAATGCAGTTTTAATTTGCTTATTCTGCAAAACCCTTTTTGATTATGTTTCCAGTTAAATTCATTTAAAAGGTATTAATCAATATGAGATATAATGTATAAGCATTCACACGATAATCTCCCGCAACACGCGTCGCCCGCGTGAGTTGGGCGTGGAGTAGCCGGACTCGAGGGACTCGTCGTAGCCAAGTGAGAGGTGCGGCGGCTTATCATCGCCGCCCGCCTCCTCGAAGGCGTCCTGGAGCCCGCTCACTTCATGATATGGAGATTCTGAAACAATATACAACATATTTGTAAATTTTTATTATTAAGATTTCAAAGGACAACAACAAAGTGAAATCTAAATTAATTATTATCTTTAAGCATACAATTCATTCGTTTAAAGTTGTCTTTAGGGAGTGTCTTAACACGAGGTTCTCAGGTTCCCTCTGCCTATTACGTGCGGGACAACGTGAAGCTAAAAAAGATGTATCGACGTAACAGTGAATGTCTGCTGATAATTCAAATATTGCTAAAATAACATAATAAATATAACAAGCAAATATGAGAAAAGGATAGCTCACCTATATGTTGGTCCATGCGTTTCTTCGGCTTGTGAACAGAAGCGTAGGAATCCGAGCAATAGTCTTGTCTGGAAGGGTTCTGCGAGTTCCTGAGGCCGTAGTCGGACAGCGGCGGGTGCGCGGCGTGCGCGGCGTGCGCGGCGTGCGGCAGCGGCGGGAACGGCGCGTAGTCGTCCATCGCGCCGTAGCCGCCGTGCGGGATCAGGTCGTACCTGCGAGCGCAGAAAACGTCATTTGTGTCGTATACCTGTTCTTTAGTGTTTGTTATTCTGACTCGCGAATCAATAAACGAAGATCTTGGTTTTTATCGATAAATGTCAAAATCGTTCAATACTAGATGCACAATCTGGACGAAATGCATAATAAGAATAGCTAAGAAATCAAAAACATGCGAAGAAAATCTCTACGAAAAAATAATAACTTTTCGTACAAAATTTTAGTACAATTAAAACGATGAACCGATCAGTGGACTGAGTACCAACCGCGACTTAATTATATTAAATACTTGCTACTATGTAATCTATGAAAATATGCATGTACGTAAATAAGTGTATATAACGTAATTGTATGTTGGAAAATGTATCTCTTAATAAATTTTTAGTTATGGTATTTAAAATAGCTAAAAATAGGGTGAATAGAAACATTTTTAGATTTGAAATTTTACAATGTTCCTGGCTTTAAATATGAAAACAATCTTTATTTTTGATTATTACATTTATTTCTTTTTATTTTAAATAAAAATATAATTATAAGAATAATGTCATTATCAATGAAACCGAAAAATTTAAATCATAATTACTATTAACTAACAAATTCTATAGTTATCGTTCAATAACATTATTTAAATCCATAGATGTTTTTAAATTAATATATTTTTTATTAAACTCCATCAATCCCTATATAACAAGTAAAGATCTTCTAACAAAACTCACCCCATATTGCCTTGATGGTGATCCATCATTTGATGAGTGGGGATGCCCGGTG
Source organism: Heliconius hewitsoni (assembly GCA_018230445.1). NCBI lineage: Eukaryota > Metazoa > Arthropoda > Insecta > Lepidoptera > Nymphalidae > Heliconius > Heliconius hewitsoni. The sequence continues at coordinate 8,468 of DWAN01001410.1, read as the reverse complement.
GGTTGTTATTAGCCACCGCCAGCTTCATATGCCACATGGAGTCGTGCGAGTTGACACTGCCGCCGTTATTGCTGTTCGCGTAGCTGTTCTCGGAGTAGCCCATGTTCGCCCCTGTCGTGTGGGAATTTAATATAACAACACTCTTACAAGCTAAGGATTTAGAACGCCAAACAACTGTTACAGTATTGGATACAGAATTACCGTCTATGATGTCACTACTGGCTAGTCCTTCGAGCGTGCATGAGAACAAATTTTACATAATTAATTAATTTTGTTTCTCTATTTTGTTTGTTTTATTACATATTGATTTTAAATATGTTTGGATACTATATATAATAATATATATTCTTTTGAATTTTGTTTAAATCTTACATCCCTACATGTCGATTTATAAGGATATTAAAGCAAAAAAAATATTTATTACAGTAAACTTATATTACATGCCAATATGTTAAAATGTGATATAAATATGTTATATATTTTCATGATTCTTTCAAATATATAAAAAAAAACATTATCCCTATACGAAATAAGGTCAAAATGCGCTAAATTTGCATTATACAACAAAAACATAATAATAAGCAAATCACAAACTACAAACTACTGGGCAATATGAACCTGTACTTGGAAATAGAAACTATTTTTGCGTAAACATTTAGCTACATTAATACAGGAACTACAGATAGTAAAAAAATATAATAAAAAAGCGTTACTTACAATCTGAATTTGTCATGTTCTGCGCGGCGAGCGGCGGCACGTGACGAGCGATATGATACCCGTAGCCGCCCTGCGTCTCGTACACTGCACTTTTAGAGTCTTCCTTCGTTAGCGGTATGTCCATGGAATTTTCTAGAGCCTTATTCTCCAACCCGGAACACGAATAATATGGCGGTGGTGCTAAACTTGGAGGAGATCGCATTTGAGATTTGATAGAATCCCTCCTTTTGCATTTCCTCTTTGCGTTACGTTTGCACGCCATGTAGGCGACGAGGGCGGCGACGCACGCCAGTAAGAGCCCCGCCCCGGCCACTGATGCAAATATTGTATAAGTTTTTAATGTTTCGCTCGCGGATGCGCTTGCATACGATGTACCAACTGAAAATAAAGTAATAAATTATTATAGTAAGGTATAAACTCGCTCATGTACCTATGTACCATGTATGTGTAAATTGTTCCATAGTTTTTTATGCAAATACATATAGATACATATACTTGATCAGATTTTATACGTGTATAGTGGTAGTAGGGGAAGGTCTACCGCGTTAAGAAAACAAGCCAGAGTTATATACACAACTTTTATAATGAAATTCATAATTAGGTAATTATTTGGTTGTTTTTTAAATTTTCTACATTACTTACTTTGAGCGTCCACATATTCGCTACAGACGTCTTGATTGTTGTTTAAGCACAGTTTGACTCGTAGCTGTGGATAGGGCGCTTCACGATTGTAGTCCGAGGCCCCCGCGCGCCCTTGCCTGGGGGTCTCGAGCTTGGTCGATTGGGTGTTGGACGAAACGCCGGATAGACGTAACGGCATCGTTTCTATAACCTGTAAATATTTGTTGTATATTATATTATGATTTTTTTTACATAAATGTTATTCCACACTGGAGAAAGAAAAATACTTCTTTTAGAAACAGTATAAAATTTGTTTTAAGGCCATCGTGGCACAGGGCCACAAGGGTTGTGACTGTAAGCGAGGGTTGTGGGTTCGATCACTCTAAAGGGAATGAATTATTATTTATTAATATTTTAATTTGTTCGCTGTGGCACCAAGGCAAAAGCCCGGCATTGGGTTCCGCTACCCTACATGCCATGCCTCAGAAGTTCGGCGTAAAGTGGGGAACTTCCTTTTTTTTTTCTAAAAAATATTTTAGTTTCCTCTGCCTACCGTTTTGGAATACAGGGTTAAGCTAAAAAAAGATTTTTTTAAGTTATTTTTAGAAAAATTATACGTTCAATAAACAAAAAATTGAGCAACGTTGTCCCATGTGTAACCTCTAAATAATATTAAAAACACAAACAAGTTATGTAGATAGATATAATAAAAGTTGAGCACACGAATGTGACTTTGAGACATGACAAGTGACATTTCTGCTTTGTTTTCCAATATGGCATTAAAAACTAGTTAATGTACGGCTCGTCTTAAATATATATTAAGGATCGCCTTTATAAACATATTGTCCGCGTATATATTACCATTTTTTTTATCTTTACACTGTATCCCTCACACAGGATAGGCAGAGGGAACCTGAGAACCTACTGTTAAGGCAAAGTTTCCTTTTCCCACTTTCCACCAATTTCAAGAGGCATTGCGTGTTGGGTGGCGGAATTCAACACCGCATAACATAATAACATACATTTATCTATAAATAAGTAGAAACCGAGAAAAGGACTAACGTATCGATTGATATATTATTGTGTATTGATAAATCATACAGCGTGATATAGATTATTATTATTTTTGTAATATAAATGTTACTAATTTAATAACAACAAACGTGGCTTACCTGCCAGTCATTAGACCCTGTTGATCTCTCTATGACACCAACGAGGGGTAAACAAGTCGCTTCCACATTAAAACTAATAGTTACTTCAGCCGGATCAAACGTCACTTTGTTGGGGGGAACTATCTCGTGGACCTTTGTAGTGACAGATATTTCGTTTGAGTAGTTACTTTGGCCTTTCGTGTTTACTGCTTTCACCTGAAATAACGCAAAAATTGTTTATAATTTAATATTATAATAAGTATCGATAATAGTACCTATAAAGAATGAATGGCGTTTACCTTGAATGCATATGTCACCTGCTGGTAGCGTTAACGAAAAAACAAACATTAAATAGCTGTGTGAAATTACTTTGTGATAACTATAGGTAATACTACATAGTGATGGTGATAAAAAATTGTTATACTAATATAGTTTTTAACTATAATTACTGAAAATTCTTTTAAATCTAACCGCTATTCTTATGAAAAAAAAAATTGAACTTACTTTAAAATAATATGAGTTATGTTGTTCAAGCCCGGTTACGTTGCAAGGGTTAGAGCGACCACAATCATATTCTTTCCAGTCGAAGTCTTCAGGGTGTTTGACAACACAATGAGTTCCGCTTGCAGGACTCTTTATTCGGCGTATCCATACGAAGTACTTAGTACTAGATAGACCACCATTAAAACCTGCCTCCCATTTCAAGGTCACATACTTAGCGTCGACCTTTTGACTCGCTAAATTTTTAGGCGGCTCCGGTGCACCTTTGGGCTGTAAACGTATTTGAGGACGAATATTTCCAAGCGAGTTCTTCACTGTGCAAGAGTAATCACCATAGTCTTGAGACTTGATGTTTCTTATTACTAATACGCTCAAGTATGAATCGTTTTCATCTGTCGTTGTTATAATCTCGTAGTGACCGTCCGATGACATCTGAAGCGGTGCAGGATTGTTGCCGTAGAACCACTGGAACTCTGGCTTCGGGTAAGCTTGTACGCGACATGATATTTCTGCATTTTCCATCAAGTCGTAAGCCACTTTATTTTGTTGTCGAATCGATATGGGTTCATCTGTAAAACAACAGCGTAGTTAATTATAAGACAAAAGACAAGAAACAAAATAAAAATGATAAACATTACAAATACATTTTTTATATAAAAACGACTTACGTTCGATACGCAGCTGCATGGATGAGTCAACTTTTTTGACTTCGTTCTCAAAAGAACATCCATATAAGCCTCTATCACCAGGTAATAAGTCATCTAGTTCCGGCCTCGCCTTCCCGCGAAATCTTAGAACACTATGTATATTATAAACAGCATTCCTACTTTCGTTAATCTCCGTTTTAACTTCGTACAAATTAGCGTCAGGTCGTATTTCAGCGTTGTCTTTATACCATTTCACATTTGGTAAAGGCTTGCCTAATGCGACACAAGTTAGGGAGAAGTTTCTTTCACCACTTTTCTTGATCATGTGAGGCTGCAATTTAGACTGAAACCGAGGTGGCTGATATACTTCTAGATTGACAGTAGCGAGTTCGCTGTGACCTAGTTCATTCGTGGCCTGGCAATGGTAGACCCCCTCGCTGCCGAGATGCGCGCTGGGGATAGTGTACTTATTGCCTGTAGCGAGAACAGTCGGTTTTACATCACCAGCTTCGATTTCTCGAAACCAGCGGAACTGAGGGGCAGGCCACCCTGGAGACTTGGCGCTACAAGTTAAGGTCACCGCGGTTCCCTCTTGCGCTATAGGGCGATCGGGGTTTATATAAGCGTGACCAGGTTTGTGTCTAACAAGTACGGCGACAGACGCAGTTCCCACCTTTTCCATCTTGTTTCCACCCACGCTAGAAGCTATGACGTTGACAGCGCGGCAAACATATGTTCCCGCCATATCTGCATTGACTCTCGTTAGTAATAAAGTATTTCCTTTCTGTCTAAAATCATTTCGGCCCTCCATAGTCCATTCAATAGAAATCGGTTCCGGATTCGAGGACACTTCACATCGTATTTCTACTGTTCCACCTTCTTCGGCTTCGTAAGTTTTGGAATCAACGGTTACGCTAGGGGGAAATAGGACATCTAAGTAGATTTCGTTCTCTCCTTGGTGTCCTAGCCCGTTGTCAGCGCTACATATATATTTACCAGCATCTTGTATAGTAACTCCTTGGATCTTATGAATGAAAGAGCTTGAAATTAATTTTCCATCTTTCGTCCATCTCACTCCGGTAACTTTAGGTTTGGCGTCCACTTTGCATTCCATATTGGCGGTTCCATCTATTTCAACACGAAACGTGTCTACTGGACAAACTTCCATACGCGATTCTGTTCGAAATGTAGATACAGGACAAATTTCGACCCGAGGGAAATCTGTAAGAAATAATTTACTTTATGAGTACCTAATATCTATATTTTGTATATATTTTTTTGTAGATGAATGACACTTTTTTCCCGCATAGCACGCTAGGGTAAAGAAAGTAGTGTCTTAACACTCCGTAGAGATATTGTGTGTGGAGTGACGGAACTCATCACCACATAATAAATTTAATATAAGAATTTACTAGATAAAATGTGCTTTTAAATACTACTTTACAACTATAAATCGTAACTTGAATGTAACTCCCTACTAGAAAAATAGTTGTGTTCTACATTCGGTTTGATAAATAAATTAATAACGACTTCCGTAGAAACTGGATGACGAGTGAGAAATTTCTCAATGTAACCAATAAAATATTATTTGAAACGAATATTTGTATAACTAATTTCAATATTAAAATATTATTTATTAGTAAGGAGATATATTATTTTGATTGCATTTAGTTTGTTTAAAGAAAACGCAGACTGACGCAGTGATAAATTTAAAAAAGTTATATTAGAAAACAATAAATAATGTAAAAATTATAAGTTTATTACAGGTACCTATATATGTATGTATTTTAGTAAGTTTTACTGAATGTATTATATACCTCTATCTATATATCAATTGTTAGTAATATGAGCAAAACAATAAGTTAAAAAACTATTAAAAAAATACCAAAAATATACATATCCAAATACAACACAATGTTTACCTATCAACTTTGTATTTGCTTGTTATAGAGGAAACGGACGTTCTGTTTTTCTCTGTACTAAACTACTGCTAAACCTACTGTTTATAGTACGAGTCCGAATTAAACCCGGCAGTGCTCTTCTTGCCTCACGTTTCTCATATAGGTCACCTAATTACAAATATTACCGGCATCTGGCAGTTATTGCACGTGAATGCACAGGAAGCACTGGGTTGTACAAGATAAATATTTTTACTAAAACTATTATGAAACTTCTATGGCAAATCTCAACGAATGATATAAACATTCACAATATACGCTGCATCGTAGTTTATATAAGAGTGTGTTTGTTTCGAAAGATTTCAGATTAAGTGTGAATATACAGACGTTCTCCGCGGACAGCTTGATAGCCATATCTTTAACTCGAAAATCTTGAAGAAGAACTATGCAGTAATTCTATCATTCTAATTTAAATTGTTATTGGTGAGCCATAGTAACTTTTTTCATAAATGTTGTCGTTGTTTCAGAATGTTGTAATTTTAGAAAAAGATCAGATAAATAAAAGAAATACTTATTTAAAATGTTATGTTCATATAAGACAAGTTCCTATTAATCGGTTTAAATAAATAATAATAATATTCTCTACTGTCCGTCTAGAAAAAGATAAAAGCAAAGTAGATAAAAAATATACAAGAGGGCGGCCTTATCGCTAAAACAGCGATCTCTTCCAGGTAAAAGGGTTAGGGGTGTGAACAATTAAAAGTTTATCGTTTTACTAAATTACTTAAAAATAAATAAATCAGCTTCACGCTGTATCCCGTACACAGCAGGGAAGGCAGAGGGAACCTAGTGTAAAGACACTCCGTCCCTCACTTTCTGCCGAATTCTGGAGGCATTGCGTGTTGAGTGGCAGAACTTAAAACGCAATCATAGCGAAGAAATGGAAATATAAATTTATGTAAATATTTCATCTCCTCGAGTGGGGATCGAACCCACAACCAGTCGGTTTTACAGTCATACTTCGTGCCACTGCGGCACGACTGGCCTCAGTCACTAAATGACTTATTAAGTTAAATACTATAATAAGTCTTAACTTCAGAGTTTACAACTTTGCAATAGTAATTTAAGAAAAATATAACTGCATAAATATTGTGTCAAAATAAGTGTAAATACTTAAAAAAATATAAGTAAGAAATATGTAGGTAAATGTTTGTTAACTACCTACTTAAAAAAATCCATCGTTTAATAACGGTTTTTATGTGTTAACTCACGCAAATCGTTTCTCTTATATAAATGGGTTTCAAATTTAATGTATAAAGTATACTATATATATGGCTCATTTTCAAATATTAGATTACATTCGATATTTTTATAACTTAAATAAATAAATATTAGCAACGATTTTGTTTTTATTTATTATATACAATACATATATTATATTGTTCGGTGGAAAGTGGGAAACATTTGAATGGAAACAGAGTGTCTTAACACTAGGTTCCCAGATTCCCTCTGCCTACCCTACATAGCAAGAAATATTAAAAAAAACCATCCAAAAGTTTTCTAGGGTCAAGCCTTTTAAGGTTAAAAGAACAACCCAAAGCTTAAACATGGCATAACAATTCATATTCGTTCGTAACCAACGCTGCCCCTTTGTCAATCAATACCTACATATTTTTATAAAAGTAATCATATACGCAATATATATTCTTAAGAGCAACAATCGGAACCATTACAGTATAGACAGATATTATACAACGATGATATCAAATGTTAAATATATATTTTTTCAGCTTCACGCTGTATCTCGTTAGTAGTAGGATTGGCAGAGGGAAGCAGGCTAGTGTTAAAACGCATCCCACTTCCCGACGAACTCTGGAGGCATTGCGTGTTGAGTGGCAGAACTGAAAGCCGCGCTTAGCCTTTATTATAGAACGAACGAAAATATTAAACAATGAATTCATATAGTGGGAATCGAACCCTTAATCTGTCGCGTTTACAATCACACGCTTGCCCTGCGCCACGAATGACATTGTTAAATAATGATTTGAAGTTAACAACGGGATTGAAGAGAGAATATTATGGAAATGTATAAACATAACGAAAAGGAAACGATTACTATAAAGAAAACACATTAAATGTATAAATTATTAAAGAATGGTCGAACCGTATATAACTAACTGCAACAGTTTCCGTATTTACTTTATTGCCATAAAGTAAATGACTACCTACTTTCGTTTCATATATTTATTTTCTATATTACACCTACTACCTATACCTACACTTAGTGGAATAATTTTTATATTATTTTTTTTGGATTTAAAGAGATGATAATATAAGATAACTTTGTGTAAACACTATTAATATTTTTTTTCTCTTAAATACAAACTGCATATAGCTATAATTTTTCAAGTCATTTCGGTCAAGTTGCACCTGCCGTGCGAGTCGCTCGCGAGAGTACCGTAACTATCGACGCGACGCTCCAAGTCGTCCTCCATACTTATTTATATGTCAACATTATTTCACAATTGGTACCCATATAGTTGCAAAGTACTACGAACTTAATATTTTTAATGTATTTAAAGTTTCTACGCGTAGGAAAAAAAATTGTTTTTTAGATAACGTATCAAAATTTTAACGTTGCAGGATTTGAGCCTGCACCTGCCTGCCGTTAAGACGGTTTCCAGGAGGCGCTAGCTGTGATATGATTTTTTTTTTAAAGTGAGGCGAATGATGTAGATCTTAGCCTTAACAATAATCAATCATTAGCTCCATCAGCAAAAGTTAAATGGAAGAAAAAGATTCTCGTGTGTTCAGGCTTGTGGCTGTGTTAGCAAAATCGAAAACACATTTTACAAAAAAATAAAATAAATAAATAAAGAAATAAATCAGCTTCACGCTGTATCCCGCACAATGCAGGGTAGGCAGAGGGAACG
>DWAN01001409.1:0-17967 GCA_018230445.1 Heliconius hewitsoni | reverse complement strand
GCCGGCAACGCACCTGTAACTCCTCTGGGGTTGCACGGGGTCGTGGGCGGCGGCAGTCGCTTACCATCAGGTGACCCGAACGCTCGTTTGCGTGTCTTTTCCATAAAAAAAAAACCGACAAATTTCGCGTTCAGTCACACACTTGTACTCATGCATCACTACGACCTCTGCATAAGCTATATTGTTGTAAAACCATTCAGTAGTTTTTAAGTAAATTGGAACAAACATCCATCCTTACATCTTTTAAATTTATATTAGTTTGCCCACATTGAAAAATTAAAAAGAAGGAACGAACGTATCTCCTCAAAGCGTAAGTCCAAGCCCTCCAAATATCTCTAGATACTCCCACATCGGCGGCCACGACCAGGTCCCTCGACGGCACTGTTGTTAAACAATAATGACTCACTTCTTAGTATGATCCATGTGCATTCTCTGCGTGTGGCGCGTGAGCATGGCCCGTGTCGTCAGCACGCGGCCGCATTCCATACATGTAGTGTTGCCATTTCGACTGAAATAAACGGTTTTTTTTTTTACAAAATATGATAAAAATATATTCATAGTTTTACACTTTACACTTGGGAAAGAAAAATTTGGACGAATCGAGATTTGAACCTACGAATCTCGGAAACAACCCAAGTGTCATTATTATCCATTGCGTTTTGAATCCTTAGTCAGTCAAGTACGAGTTGGATGATTTCCAAGATGCGAGGGCTTAAATCCCGCTAATTAAAATTCGCATACGTTTTATAAAAAATATTTTTATTGTCAAGTATATATTAAAAAAAATTGTATAATAAACATAAAAAAAATAATTTATAACCTTGCAAAGTAAAACAGCGTCTGTTTATTTTATTTATGCGATTTTAAACGTTGTTGAATTGTTAGTTATTCAAAACAACAATATTATCATATTGTTGTTTTGCATAGCAATATTTCATTTTCGATACTTTACCTAGGGACCATCGATATATTTCTTTCATAATCAATTTTCATTTAAAGAATGATGTTCCACGAAAATGCTGTAACTGTGTCATTGAGTCGGCTGTAAATTTAGTTTACAACGTATAGATCGCTCTCAACCCTGAAATCAATCTTGAGAGTGACACATATATTATAATGTACTAAAAACGGCATCTCCAGATCGATCTCAAGACCGATATCAGAGTTGAGAGCGACTTGTGAATACAGGCTAATCAGAAATAAAAGTTTTAAGTTACATAATAAAAAATATGCATTTACACATCTTGTTTCGATCCCGCATATGACCGTCCCGTGGGATTTGGCATCACACTGCCATCTTCATTTCTAAAAAAAAAATAGATAGAAATCATTATATTTCTAAGTATTTCTGTATTGGTACAATATTTTTCATAGTTTTGTATTTGGCGATGAGTGCTCAGAAATCTCTTAAGGGTGTGTATTTCAAAATATATAAGCATTAAAATTTTCATTTTTGTTTAAGAATATGAATACTAGCTGAGTAAAGTTGAAGTATTCTAACATGCATAAAGTCCGCGCGGCGTAAGCCAACAACAGGCAAAATGATAAAGTTGTAAGTCCCGTGTAGAAGAATTCGTATATTATTTAATGTTTAATAAATTTAAAGTTATTAAGTTTTTTTCTGGCGCTACTTTTCTATAGGTTCTCACACAAATGCATACGCCGCGCGAACTGTATGTATGTTAGGTTACTTCACTCACAATTTCGGCCTCGAATGATGTTGCCTTATATGAACCCGCAGCACTTCCACATTCTTGAAGGACCTGCTGCAGTGCGGGCAGGGCGCGTTCCGCCTGTCCTCGTGCGTTTGGAGGTGGCGTGTCAAATAGGCTTTGTTACGAAACTCTCGGCCACAATGAGAACATATCGCTTTACGTTCAACATTACGACGTACCTCTTCGTTGTGCGTCCTGGAAACAGTAAAGTGATTTTAGTGTTAGGTTCCCTTAAAATATTTAGGGAGTAGACTCGATATTTTACTTATCACTTTCTGCCCAATTTTTCGAACCCAATCTAGATGCTGTCCCCACAATTTTTGTCATGTGAAGTATTATAGAAAAAGCAATTACAAGCCAAAGGCTAGGAAAGTCCCCTGGGCCAGACTTTATTACATTAACATGAACAATGAACTCCTACAAGGAAGTAAATATGTATTAATACCTATTCTTACTCAGATTTTCAATGTGTTGTTAAAGTCTCATTCATTCGGTACCACGACGCAATGGAAAGAATCGCACATCATCTTGAAATTTAATGAACGGTAGGATCAAATTGGAAAAGAGTCACATGGGACAGGAAACAATGGAGGGTGTTAGAGGAGGCATACGCCAAGAGGCTCACAGAATATAGAAATATTTTGTAATTTAATTGTATTACTTTGTATTGTAAACTTGATTTCAGAATAAACGGGTTTATTATTATTATTCTGCCCAATTCGTGAGATATTTCGTTGCATATTACACACGACGACAATACAAGGAGTTCCGATTTTTTTATTTCTTGCCACGATTCAATACAAAATAAAACGGCAATCACCACTTACATACACATCTATAGCAATAAGATAAACTCACCTAACATGACATCTGTACCAGCCCCGCTCGTGGAACACCCGCCTGCACACCGGACACTCGAGGTGTAGAGGGCGCGTGTGCATTTGTTCTATATGCCTTTTTAAGTATTGAGGACGTCTGAAAATAAATGTATAGAATAAACATTAAAAAAAAACAACAATCGTTTTGTGGAAGATCTAATAAATGTTAAAAGTAGCGGGATTAGAACCAGAGCCTCTTGTTTAAAATTGCCTCAGCGCAATCCGACCACTAAGTCGTATGTTTGTTCTCATCAAACTCCGTCAAAAATGTTATTCCGCGTGCTTATAACTATAAATATATAAATTTTGCTAAAATAGGGAAAAGTGGAGAACCGAATAACTACCTACTGCATGCAGGATACAGCGTGAAGCTAAAAAGAAATCGCCACTCACTTAAAGTCCCTGCCGCAATGCTGGCACACGAAGGCGGAGCCGAGGTGCTCGCGCATGACGTGCGCGGCCACCGTGTCCTTGTCGCGCAGGCGCAGCAGGCAGATGGCGCAGCGGTAGCGGCGGTAGTGGCGCAGCTTGTGCCGGTACAGCACGTCGGCCGTCTTCATGCGCGCTTGGCAAATGTCGCACAGGTGGTCGCCGTTCTCCTGCCAATGTATCATTTATTTTTATTATATATTCTGAGAAGAGTGATGATTCACTACGTCTTATTTTGGGCGAAACTCAACGCCTCGCTTTTAAAGAGACAGAAGGCGAATGTATGTTATAAAAGTAGTGTCCGACCGAAACAAGGCTTTCAACTGAAACTGATTTTTTTTTATTTATAGTAATATAATAAAGCGGACAAGTTTGTTTGTTTGTTTAAACGCTAAAATCTCTGTATCTACTGGTTCGAATTACTTTGTTTGTTTTGGCTATATTCCATTACTGTGTAGGTCTGAAATAACAGTAATAAGAACCGCCACCGAATTGCATTAAACGAGTACGCTGCAAAAAAAGTTAATTATATGTCAGTACATTGCATGACAAAAATGTTCATTTTTATTAGTTCTTAAACAAAGTCTGCGCCACGACGACAATAATGCATTTTGAGATAAAAACTGATTAAAAATTGTAAGATGGCTAAATATTATCTTACAATTTTCAATCATTTTTTGTCATCATTTTGATTTCATCGATTTTTATTTGACATGTATATTAAAATTTACGATCGAAAGTTACTTCATCATCAAAGACATTTATTGAAGATAGCTTTCGGCTCTTTTATAGCATGTAATTTGGACGTATACTTTTCGAGAATGTAAAATTAAAATAATTCAACGTCTGTTTAATGCAGCAAGCCTAGATTTGAGTCCCGCGGGGGGCGCCCTTGCCACCGATGACGTCTTCTTATATAGCCATGTAGTGCTTGCACTTTCTCAGAATTATGAAATCAAATTGTTCATGACAAATGCAGCATAATAAAAGTATTATAGGAGGTATCTGGGCGAGGTATTTGCGTGCCCCATGAAACAAATTGAATCTAAAGCTATGGCAAAGCTTTGCTGTTGTAATCAAACGTTTTTTGGAAATTAATTTGTTGCAGGATTTGATAAAAACGTTTGGCTTATTGGTAAAGCATATGGTCAGTTTCCAATTAGCAAGGGTTGAAGCCCAGTTACGTTAAAATATTTATTTAAAAACATATTTTTATAAAAATATTTTACTATCTTTAGTTTAAAATAACACTAAAAATAATAAATACAAACGGTAAATGTACTTAAGTTTCGAATTTATATCGTGTAGACTTTTAAATGGCACAGAGCTCTCAAATTTATATCTGAAATAACTTTTGTTCAAAAAAAATACGAAAATTAACCACGCTCTTACACCTACTATCTTCAAAGTTATAGAAGCTTCCCTACAAAACAAATACTTTTTTTCTTACAAATCAAACATTACACATAAACTATTTATTGCAGTGGGTGAATACAAAGCGGTCAACCCAAGACTGCTTTGGTTTCGCTTCAAGCTGGGGTTAACAAGAGTATTCTTGTTAGTGGCGTATGCGCCAGTATCCTAAGCTCCATTAGGCGAACTCGAGGAGTTTTGGGAGAGTGTCAGAGACGTTTTAGGTCTGATCGAATCCGCAATGTATGTGTACCTCTTGTACACAGAATGGCAGATACTAGTGAACATATCACCGTGAGACTGAAGAACGTGCTCAGCTTGTTTGGGAACGTTGATCGAATGAGTAATGATAGAATTGCAAAAAAGATTTATAATGGAAAAGTGAGTGGTAAGAGAGGGGGAGATCTCGGTTGACCTTCGAAAACACAGTATCAAAGATACTGGAGGAAGGTCACGTAAAAAGCATGAGGATCCCCCGGAGGGCATGTATAAAGAGGTTGATGCCAGACGAGGCGAAGGCGTATGTAGAGACCGTAGCGTTTGGGGCTCCGTCCCCTCTGTCTACCGCTAGAGATAAAGCGTGAAGTTAGTAGTAGTTGTAGATTTTATTACTAGTGGACCACAATAATTAGGAAAGTGATGTCTAACAAGTAGTAACAGTTTCGGCACTACCAATTGGTACGTCTGTTTTTTCCCGAAACCTAAACTATGGCCGCAACTATGATTTTTGGCCGAAATTAACCGAAACGGAAACCGAAATTTCGGTCACTATATAAAAGTATAATTAATATTATTTAGTGGGTTCTCTCTCGCCATATCAACTTATATTCTTTTAATACTTAGTCATATTAACTAAATAGCATATTTATAAATCTATTCATAGATATGTATCTAATCTCTTAATGAACAACCTATACACCTTTCAGACATTTCATTATCAATTTTACTTATTTTTAACAAAAACTTTCCAAACCTTACCTTCGAGTGTATCTTCATGTGCATATGATAAGCTTCCTCCACCACAAACCCTAGGGCGCAGGGCTCGCAAGTATAATTCATATGTTTTCTACTACTAAATAAAGTGTGGTGTTCCTTTTGTCTCGCCGTTTCATCGATTGTCACTATTTCTATGTGTTTTGTTATTTCATCTGAATATTTTTGATCTTCCGCGTCAGCTAAAAATGTTATCGTCTTTTATAAAATCTGTTAAATTTGGCCGAAATCAATTAAAAGATAGAAGATTATGGATTTCAATAAGCGAGAACTCAAATCGTAAGAAAAAAATATAAAGGTAATTATTTTCACAATAGATAATATTTTTTATAATATACATACGATAAAAATAGGTTATAGATATATTGTAATAGGTACTAGCTAACTTTTTTTTATCATTTTATATGTTTATAGGCCTAAACTTAGATAATTTTGGAGCACCCACATTTGGGTCAAGCATAATAAGCATGTGAAAGCTGCAATGAATTCGCTATTTTGGATTCCACCAACAAAAATAATAATAATAATAAAGTAAGTAAATGATAAGAAAGTAGGAAAAGGAAGGATTGAAAACTACTTACTTTTGGGTTTTCCTTTAATTGTAGGTTTGACATTTGGCTCTTTTTTCTGAAAGAGATTCAATTATAAATGTTTTCATCTAATTGTGTTCTACAAAATATATTTTACATTTCGTAAAATGCCCCAGATATTTCTGTGTGCCTAATAAAAGTAGCTAATAAAAGGTATTCACTTAAAAATAACAATTAAATCATCTTCACGCTGCATCCCGCACTCTGCAGAGTAGGCAGAGGGAACCCAGTGTTAAGACACTCCGTTCCCCACTTTCTGCCGAATTCTGGAGGCGTTGCGTGTTGAGTGGCAGAACTCAACGCCTCCAGAATTCTACGTGCGGAATACAGCGTGAAGCTGATTTATTTATTTTATAATATAACATGTATTAATATATTTACGCCAAATGGTATAACTAAATTAAAAAAAAAATCGGTTGGGTAATAAACCCGTAAATAATAGTAAATAGATAAGTAACGTATACTGTAACTTCATAATAACTTTTTATAGATCGAGTGATGTTTATCTGTGCTATCTTGCTATAATTTAAATTTTTTTTTATTACTAAGAAAAAAATATAAGCAATTGTGGAAATGTGTGAAAGTGACCTGTTGTGCATCTGTTACGCTTGCACGACTAAGCCACTGAACCGATTTTAATGAAATTTGTTAAAGTGCTATCTTTGTGTCAAATTTAATTTGATAAATTATCTATTATCGCGAAGAAAGGGTTTGAAAGAGTTGGCTGAAAGTAATGTTAAAAAATATATTTATAAAAAATAACTATATATACAATGTAGCATATATTCTAATTCCTAGAAATCAATTCAATCAAATATTTTAATAAATCTTTTGTTGCAAAAAAATATGCGGAACACAAACGCAATTAAGTATATTAAATATATCAACGCTAACAACAGCTAACAATAACATAAAAAAAATCTTTACTTACATAACCTTTTGATTTTGATTCGTTTAAATTCTACTTATTGTTATTATAAGTTAAAATTATGCTAATTGCCCATATTAAAAAAGCGATATTAGATATAAAATTTTATCAACGTAATAAATGCATGCAATAAATCAAACTTAATTAATTATGCTATCTCTTGATAGACATTTGGGTGATCATTTAAATATTTTATAATTTGTATTTGTATATGTCATTAAGACATTAATACAATTTAATTAAACAACTAACTATCTATTATCAGGCCATCATGTCTTCAGAATGCAAAATTTGATGATTGTGAGTTCAATCTCCATTTGAAGGAATTATTTTCTCTGTGTAGCCAATCATGGTGCAAGGGCACAAGGGTGCCAATGTAAATGCGGCAGATTCAATTTGTTGAGAATATTTAATATTTTTTTTTACTCACTCTGGTAACGAGACAGTGTTGCATTGTGTTCTGCTACTCAACACACAATGCCACTAGAATTCAAAAGATGGGGAAAATAGATGTCTTTACGAGAATTAAGTTTTAACACTAGGTTCCCAGGTTTTCTCTGCCTACCCTGCTATGTACAGGATACACCATGAAGCTAAAAAATCAAGAAAATTATTTTTATATACTTAATTCACTATTTTGTACAATAATATTGAATAACAATAATAAATGAGGCCAGACCTGGTGTAGAGGCACAATGTGCAACTGTAAAATTAACTGGTTGAGGGTTCAATCACCACTCAAGGAGATGAAATATTTATTTAAATTTATATTTCAATTTTTATGATCTGGTGTCTAGGCAAAGCACGGAGTTAATTTTCACCAGTCAACTAGCAATGGTTCCAAAATTTGGTGCATAGTGGAGAGCAGAGTGTCTTAACACCCAGTTCCTTTTGCCTACCCTACTGTGTCTGGGATACAGCATCAAGCTGACTTTTTTTATAATATTAATACCTTTTTCTTAGTCTTTGCAGGTAAATATTCTTCATCAGTACCTTTTTTAAGCTTTTTTCCCTTAGCTTTAGGTTTTAATCTCTTACTTTTTGTTTTTGTAAGAAGACTGTTACCACCTTAAACAAATATTATTTTATTATATTTAGTGACACTTCAATTAATAAATACATTTTAATATTGCAAAATATGGTTTAATTTAATGAAACATGGTAAATGCCCTTGTGCCATTATGGGACAGCATCTGACTATAAAGTGTTGTGGGATCACTCAGGGGAATAAATTATTTTTGATTACACTGACTGAACTGAACTGAACTTGTATCAAGACTAAGCAAGTTGAGATTTACTACTCAAAAGGCAATGTCTTGAAAATGGGGTGTTACAGAATGGGGTAGAATTGGGGTACTGAGTGCCTCTCCCGTTGCCTACACTGCTACATATATGCAGAGAATATAAAACTAAAACAGCAAGGCAATTTCATAGATTTATTATTTCAAAAGCTCAATTTGTATAAAATTGTTCTTAAGTAAAATTATCAATTATTTACTTATTAAATGGTAATATTACCTTCAGGTTGCTTATAAGCTGAGGGACCTATTTCAATACATATATCAGGCAGTATATGTTCCTCAGGCTCATATGTATCATCATCACAAGTATCATCATAATCCTCTGGTTCACATTTGATATTTACACTATCTGGTATCTCTTCTTTCACATCTTCATAATAATTAGTACATTTTACACCTTTTGAAATTATTTCTTCATCCCCTTCCTTTTTCAAGTTATGTTCTTCATCATATTGCTGGTCAGAGGGTTCTATCTTTATTTGGATAAATTGTGGCGTACTCATGTTTACCTTTTTATTATGTTAGTACTTAAAACGTATTATTAGCACAATTTAATTTAAATAAATTAAGCACTTCCTTCACTAAATTGACACAATAAAATAGTTATGCGCTTAGAAATAATAAAAATTACGTTTTTTCCAACATAAATATTTTAAATAGTCACTTTATTATTAGTATACGTAAACTGATCAAAATGTACCGTTCCCTAGCAAATTATGTTATGATGTATGTATGGCTTCCACCGCATTACTACGAAACTTTTATATTGTTAGCCGCTATAAACTAGACATGTTAAAGATAAAGATAGCTACTAGCGATATTATCATATCCATTTTAATTATAAATAGCTTTATTTATGGACATTAGGACTAGACTAGATAATCATTTCGCGAAAGAAAATCTGCCGATAAACGATAAATCTTAATCCTAAATTTGATAGATAACGTCAATTGTCAAATAAAAGTGTTACTATACAATAATTTTATTAATTTGTATTACCAGTTGGAAATTATTATATTGCTTTTATTCATTGAAAAATTTAAAAAACTATAGAGGCTTTTTGTATTTTTTTCTTCATTTATCACGTCACTTTTAAACTCCTGGCAAAAACAGTGGGGTGTTATAAGTTTGACGTGTCTGTGTGGAACCGCTTGTCTGTCTATGTCATCATACCTCCAAAACGTAGTTATACTTGTGTGTTATAAGTTTATAACGTAATTTTCGTGTGTGCGTAATTTTCGTGTGAGTGAAAGGTGATTGGATCGAGAGTTTATTGAAGATAATACGTTCAGTCTTTTGAAGATTTTAAGTCTTTTCTAGTTGTTTGCTTACTATTTGTATTGGGAGTTTTTAGTTATCGATTCTTATTTATATGTAAACTCATATTATAACATTCTTTTTCTTTGCAGCCGTAATACCGCAGTAGGACGATGTCTGATCGTAAACAACATAAATGTGAATTTGATCTACCAAACTTGTACAATAAAAAATATGGAACAGTATTTAAATTATTTGCATTTCCCCGCTCTAGTAGAAAAAACGTAGTGCGCAACGTCTCAAAAATTGATCGGAAAATGGGAAATGGCTCCCTGCCTATGCCTGGGATGATGCGTTTTTTCTTAAGATGGAAACAGAAGGAAAAATTAATTAATTAGATTCTAATAGTTGTGATAAAAGAAATAAGCTTATATTTTTTATTCTCAGCTTCACACTGACAGGATAAATAAATTTTGCGTAGTATTAGAGTTAAAAACTGGTAGTAATAAAACACAAATATGAAATATTTCTTCCTAAATTTTATTTTATTATTACTAAAATGTTACACATAACATTATAAAAAAATTAGACAAATTTCGATTTACGCGACTTAAAAATTCATAATACATACATTATATTATACGATTCGTAATCTCAAAATATATTTACTTAGCATTTTATACAATGAATAACATTTGGTATTTATTTTCGGACACACAGGTAATATTAGGTACATATTTAATAAAGAACAGTTTTTACCAAAACTTCAATACTGGCCAAGTAAAAAGACATTTTGTTTAACAAAAAAAATGCTTACTATTTGGTATTAGTAACAAAGAAAGAAACCGTCACTACTCAAATTATAGGTTATGTACTGTTGAAAAAAAAAAAAGTCATTAAACTTGTCCAGTTATTTAATACTAATCTAAATACTTTCTTGCACCAGCAATTATTATTATAAAAATATTGACTATCATAATTATATCGGAAGATACTTTATAGTTCCTCGAACAAGTCTTAATGGCGTAATGTCACGCAGCAATATTGTGCCGTAGATGTATTTTAAATACATTTTTATTATTTAAAGAAGCTACATTAGAATAATATTAATTTAGGGATAAACATAATATTAGTGCTTTTAAGATGAAAAATATTGAAAGATCCAGACAAGGCTGAGTAATATTAAGATTTTGACATTCGCAAATTATTATGTTAAAAATGCAAGCATATTATTTTCAGTTTTGGCGCGAACGAAAGTTATTATACAATATCTAATAATCAGAGTTTTAAGTGCTAAACCTATAAATCTTATAATATGTGTATAAACAAATATAATATTGCATTTGCAATTAAACCTTAACTATGATACCGATTGCGTGATATGTGTGGCTTTAATGAAAATAGTTATATTTTTAGCTTCAGGCTGTATTCGGTATTCCCCATAAGGCATGTTAGGCAACCTAATTAAGACAGTCTGTTACCCATGCATAGGGTTAAAAATTTGTATTCAAGAGTGGCGGATCTCAAGGCCTTACTCTGTCTTTTTGCCAGAGAAAATAATTCAGATCCTGAATGGGACCTGCACCCATAATCGTCGCGTTTACAATCAGACGCTATGGCGTTGCACCACGAAGACTTACTTTGTTTTAATGGAATATTACTAATAACTAGGTATTAATTAAAACTCATTTCAAAAACCAATTTCATTAAAGACACAAATATATAATGAAGACCGTGAATAAATTTACAAATAAGGCCATCATATAAGAGGTCTGACTTCGAAACTTCTATAAATACAGAAATATATATATAGCATATATAAAATTCTTTTTAGCTTATTGGAAGAAAAAAAATATAATTTAATCTATTTTTTCAATACACTAAACATCTTTACTTGATTTGAACCACCATTTTAAAAATCCCTTAATCTCAAACCATTTACCATATCCGAGTATTCAATTCTACAATTATTTAACAGTAAACAGTAAACTTCTATACAGCAGTTAGTTATAACTATTTCGATGTAACTTTGTCAATTCCTCGTAATGGGAACAAATGTAAGTTGTCATAAAAAGTTATCTTTTCAGTTGTTTCACCTAAAAGTTATATATAAATTTTATTCATGTGAATATTCACATTAACATTTATATTTATTAAAAATATAGATATTTCTTTACAAAATGGATAAAAAAATTATACTTGAGTGAAGAAGTTAGAAATAGAAAAAGTGTAATTCTTAGCTTATCAAGTATAAAGCATAGTAGTTACATAGACATTAGAGCTAAGGTGGTCTAACGTACAAAAATAAAAAAATACATAAAAAATAACTATACTAAATATCCATTTTTGCCTTATAAATAACCCATTTTTTTCTAAAATACCCCAGTCAGGATTTATAAATTAATATACTTTACAATTATGTCAATAGTTAGAAGAGTGAAGAGATGAACTGATGTAACAAAACTAATAAAATAAAAAAATCTCGATTTTATCCCTTAAAGTAAGTTAGACCTCTTTCGCACTAATACCTTGAAATATAGATAAAAAATTGTAGAAAATTGTCTTAATTCAGTACATTTGTATTTAGTGCAAAAGCATTTAAGAGCGGCTTTATGTATTTATTTGTGCGTAATTTTGTATGAGAAGCAAGCGGAAGTTAAGTTTTAATATAACATGATATAACCATACCCCATGTCGGTGGGCATACATTATTGTATGTGTCACAGTTATAAATATAAACTAAAATGTATATAAAAAACAATATTGATTATATGAATAAAAAATATGAAATGTTGTCCTTTAGGATAAATATGAATACTTTTTACAATGCTTGATATGATTGCACTACTACATGGCACAGTTAATATAGGCCTTATAGAAAGCAATAGTGTTAGCTTCAAACTTCATTTCAGTAAAATATATATGGAATTGACTCTTTGAATTATCTGGCGTTCAGCTGTTATTGTAAATTAGCGATTAACCGACTAAGTTTAGACATAGTCAATTTAGGTTGGAATCATAAACAGAATAAAAATAGTATGTCTGTAACATACTATTTTTATTTTGTTTTGGATTAAACAAAATATGTATATAAATATAATATAATGGAACATATTTCTAGAACAGTTGGTTTTAAGTAAAAATCTTATGCCTCATACATTCAATTATTAATTATTCTTTGCAGATTAATTGCAGAGGGAACCTAGAGTTAAGACACTCCGAATTTCAACAGTATATATTTGTAATATAGATCATTGTTACAAATTAAATATACTTAAATGAACATAAAACGGTGAATAATATGTTTTAAGACAACAGGGTGACACATTTTTTGTAAAACAATTTAAAAAAATCGTCCATCGGTTTTTATAATATAATAAAAAATGTTAATGTTCAAAATGTATAAGTAGTTTAATATTATAGAATTTACAGTCTAGATTGGTAAAGAAGAATATTATGATTTAATGCATAAATGCAAAGGCGCAGGGACACAGGCGTGCAACTATCTGTAACGGCGACAGGTTGTGGGTTCGGTACCTACTATAAAAAATTACATATCATTTCCTTGCTCTAGTAGCAAGGCATAGCGCGGCAACACATAATGCTTCCAAAATACATAGGAATGTTGGAGAATTGAAGTGTCTTAATGGTAACAGAGTCTTTTACCACTAGGTTCCCAGTTTCCCTCTACGCATATTCGGGATACAGTGTAAAGCTGAAGAAGGTAGAATTTGGGAAAACATAGATAAAAATAAATTAGATAAATTGTTATAAGATTAATTCAGTATCCCTCATATATAACTGCCGCTGTGACACATTGGTCTTAAAATTTCAGTAACATTGCATATAATATAAGAAAAAAAAAGATGAATGGTAAACATTATTTTTAAAATGAATAATTAATTACCTAACAGGTTCCTGTTATATTTTTCATACATCCTGTAATTTTTTTCTTCACATCTTCTGTTGTATCTTGTTTTATGAATAATCACCATAATTACAGAAATTTATTGAGATTAGAATAACCAAGTAAAATAGTCTAAATAAAAAACAGTTCAGAAAATTAATAACTTATTTTCAACTATAAATAATCAATATCTTAGTATCTTTATCAATCTAAACTGTATGTATGTATGTATATATGTATATGCATATTATGTGTCAACTATTGTATTTAGCTGGGCAGGTCGTCGAGAAACTCTACGTATGTGAATGGAAAGTGTCCAACTTTCCCGTTCAGCTCGCCCTCCCATTGCCCGTTAATATTCATTTTTGTTACCTGTAATATATAAAAAAATATGGCAATTAATAATAAGAATATTGTAAAATATATAGAGTGAGCAGCATAATGTCGGGCTTCCTGAGCCTGAACTTCTACAAGCGGGGTACAGCGTGAAGCTGAAAAAAAAAATCTATACTAATATTGAACGCACTAATTTCAAATTCCAACAAATGATTTCCTGAAAAAAATGTATTTCTACTTTTGTTTGAAAAAAAGGGAATGGTCGTTTATATCGTAAAAAACGCGTATTTCGACACTAATCAGAGTATTCCGTTCCGGTTGGCATATAATAATGAAATTTAGCAGATATCATTTACAAGTAATATTACTCAGCAAAAAATCTGAAAACTATTTTGGGTTAAATTCTAAAAAGACTCTCGACTTCTCGAGACCTCCTGTTCCTGTTCCTCCGGTTCCAGTTTGGCCGGCTATTTTTTAACAAAACACATGGCGTTCGACGCAGCGAATCGATCGATTTCAAGAAAAGGGTTATTATTACGTACTGTGGGGACAGCGGAACAGACAACCAAAAATCGGGATGGTCTCGTTTTAAACGGGATATCTGGTCATAATCAACTCTTAGTTAATTATATTTGATAGCGTAGGTGGAGCCACAGGTTAAAGCTAGTTAGATATATTTACTATATTATCACTTTAAATGACGTTCTAATTACTAATATTATAAATTTATCAACTACCTTGAGTAAATCCCCTTCCTGCAGTTTGAGCGCGGTCTTGTCGTACGCGTTAGGTACCCGCGACTGTCGCACTCGCGCCAACGCTGGTAACGTTCGCTAAAAATAAATTTATTTATATTATATAGAGTAATAAATAGAGTACGATGTCGTCGTGGCGATGAAGCACAAAAAACGGCGACGGTTGTGGGTTCGATGTTCTCTAGGAGTGTATAGCGGGAAGCTATCAATATGTCTACTCTCGCCGGTGGCTCTTGTAAAAATGATGAAGAGAAAAAAATGAAGACAACAGATTTAGCTCTGTTTACACTCTGAGCCGTGTATTATTACCTGCATATTGGTTCCCTTCTGTGGCTGTTTGTTGGTGGGTGGGCTCGGCGGGTCGAGCTGGCTCAGCGCCTCGTTGGGCGGGTACGGCGCGCCCGCCGCGTCTAGCAACTGCGGAATATCAAAAATATGTAGGAATAGTAACGTAGCGGCACAAGCGTGCGACTGCGACAGCGACAGGTTTTGGGGGCCGATTCTCACTCGAGGAAATTAAATATTTATTTACATTTATATTTTCATTTCTTAGCTCTAGTGTTGAAACAAAGCGAGGCGTCGAGTTCACTCAAAATCAAACTAAAAAAATCTTTACTAAAACCTACCCTCTGTACGTATGGTACGGGTATGGACCCGATCCTGCCCTGGGCGTTCCTCGCTGTCCACCACTGTTCCTCATCACGATTGATAACCATTAGTTTCTCACCACGGCTGAATGGTAAGTCATCTGCGTCCTGGAATTGTGATAAAATATATTGAAATTGAAATTTATTATATCCTTTATTTAATTTATCATATTGAGGCCAGTCCAGGCCACTGTGGCAGGGGCACAAAGTGTGACTGTAAAATCGACTGGTTGTGGGTTCGACCGCCACCCGAGGACATGAAATACTTATTAAAATTTATGTTTTCATTTCTTCGCTCTGCTCTCGAGGCAAAGAACGGCTGAGTTCCGCCACTCAACATAGACGGAGTGTCTACACATAAGGTTCCCTCTGCCTATGATACTGTAAGCACAATAAAGCGTGAATCTAAAAAATTATATATAACACCATACCCATAAATTTAAACGCTTAAACTTAACGCTTCACCCTTGGACTGCTTATATATAAACATATCGAGAATGTACTCATTACGTTCGTCTTGCTAATGTGCCTTGATGATAAATGCGTTTCTTTTTGTTATTAAACTATTAATAAGACATTTAATTCATAAGGCACCACCCATTTTTCGAGATATTGTGTGTTGAAAGGCGGAACTGCACACCGCGCTGTCTCCATAAAAAAAAAGAAAAAGTGAAAATAATTGATTTTTTTGAATGGATGGAAAAACGTATTAAAGTATAGGCAAAAAAGTTCATAACAATATTGTTAATAAAAAAGTTCTTAATTATCTGTCGCACATTCTACATAGACTACACTAGAAAACCAATTGAGTGAGATTTGTATTTAATATACTATTTTAATTATCGCGAGTGAAACTGTACTACTGCGCTATAGAGGCGTAACGTAGACTAACCAACACGCGAACACCTATAAAAAATACGAGACTAAGCATTCACCGGCAGCGTTAAATCTAAAAACAAATATATAGTAAACAAAACACGTTCCTATAAAACAGACCTCGAAATCGAATTGAATTCATGAACACTTTCTTTTTTATTTTTTTTAGCTTCACGCTACGCACTTAGGTAGTAGGCAGTTGGAACTAAGATACCTAGTGCCCTCTACTACTGCTAAGAAAATATATTAATTAGTAATAGTATTCATTTGAAATTCACACATTTAAAAATATCACAATAACGCCACGTTTTTCCCAATCGTAATATAAGGAAACAAGTGTACTTCCCATAAGCTAATTTACGTGATTTTACTTAATAGAAATTTAAATAAATAATATTCGTTTTAATAATTAATATTGATTATATATATTAAAATAAAAATTTTCAAAAATCTCCTATAGTACAATAATTTATAATTTCAACATTTACATTTTTTTGTTGTTCAAAGCAATTTTAATATAATATTAGTACACAACTTTTCATATCAAGTACAAGCGTACTCGGGTACATTTTTCTATCGAGTCAAGGCGGTATCGGCATAGAAACCCATTTAGTTTGGTTATTTATAAACGTTTACGTTTATTAGATATTTAGTCATCGCAATCAACCCACTGCCATAGTTTAGTCTTTACGGGGATCTATTTTGGGAGGTATGAGGTTTACTTCCGCTAAATAATATACGTTATAAGTTTTTAAAACTAGCAACCCAAAGCGGCTTCTCAGCTTAAAATTTATTGTTATATTATATTCAAATTATACAAAACTTTCCATAAATTGGAGTCTATATGTCATTCTCATGTATAAGCTATAGTACTATAAGCCACAGCCCAGTCGAACTTCCAGGTCAAAGAGAAAATCATGATAATGATCATTAAAAAAATGAATATTCAACTTACACTTCCAACAAAATCGAACTTGGCTATCACAACCTCCAGCACATGATACAAATGTGGGGTTGCGGAAGGCGTCGCTTGTGCACTGGCTTGAGACAGTGGCCTCACCAACGGCGTGGTGTCCAAGTAATGGAGCCTGTAGAAGGCTAACAGGGCTGGCATATCTGCGAACAGCTGGTTGCCGATCCTGAATCGTGTGGTACCATCGGCTGATATCACACGGTTTACTATGTAGTGGGACACGCGGTCATCCTCCCTGGGAAATAATGTATGGAATCGGTTATTATAAAATAGTAGTAATAGGTGAGCTAGTGGTGACTATTAATATATTTATGGAAGGGAATGTTTAGGGGATTGGTGTGGGTTCGAAACCTCCACACTGTATTTTGCATATAGCACGGTAGACAGAGTGCAGTAGGCATTGATCACCGCGCAGTGAGTGACAAGAGCATCAGTAGTAGAGACGGTACGCGGGGCTCCCGGCTCGATGAAGACGATACAATATCAACAATATCAAATAGAGGGAACTTAGTGTTAAGACACTCCGTCCTCCACTATATACTATCAGTTAATAAGTTGCCATTTATTATTTTATTACTAATTAACTAAGTTGTTATCTACTAACAATGAGTGCTTATTATTCACCCATCCATATATATGCTACTAGTGTATCTACTGAATTCATGACAAAAATATGCATTCAGTAGATAGACATTGGTATATTAATAAATGCAAATTATTTTTATAGAAATACAATCATTGTTGTTATATTTCCTTGTTTTTCAACTCTGTGTATACTTGTCAATGGGTGTGATAATGGTAATAACACGAACTCTATTGTACATCCAAGAAAAGACACAGAAATTACAAAATATATAAGAATATACCAAAGGTGACCTTATTGCTTAACAGTAATAAGGTCACCTTTGAGGCTGGTCGTGGCGCAGAGGCACAAAGTGTGGCTGTAAAATTGACTGGTTGTGGGTTCGA
>DWAN01001408.1:0-17970 GCA_018230445.1 Heliconius hewitsoni | reverse complement strand
GTAGGCAGAGGGAACCTAATGTAAGGACACTCCGTTCCCCACTTTCTGCCGAATTCTGGAGGCATTGCGTGTTGAGTGTTAGAAACCAGAGCGGAGAAATGAAAATATAAACTTAAGTAAATATTTCGTCTCCTCGAATAGGGATCGAACCCACAACCAGTTGGTTTAACAGTCACACGTGGAATATAACGTGAAATTTGCAGTTTGTAGGACGCTTTGGAATCTTAAAATTTACTTTTTAGGGTAATTAAGCAAATTCTGAATTTTTATATTTTGAGTACTATATTAATTTAGCACGGCGAGTAAGCTAGCAAGTTTCATTATTCAACTCAAAAAAAAATTGACAAATGGACGGCGAGTGGGAAACGCAATGTCTTAACTCCTTCTACCTATACCGCTTGTTTTCAAAAAGTTTTTTTATTAAATATATGGTTT
The DNA here is from genome assembly GCA_018230445.1 of Heliconius hewitsoni. NCBI lineage: Eukaryota > Metazoa > Arthropoda > Insecta > Lepidoptera > Nymphalidae > Heliconius > Heliconius hewitsoni. Next base: position 17,535 of record DWAN01001408.1, on the reverse strand, counting down.
TTTTAGCTGTATGTGGCAGTTAAGACATAGGAAGTCCGCCCCCATTTTCCAGCAAATTCCCGAGGTATTGCTTGTCGAGTGGCGGAACTCAACGCCGCGTTTTGCCTCGACACCAGAGCGAAGAAATAAAAATATTAAATAACAAACATATTTAAGTAGACAAATATGAACATTTTGCCCTAGTGAACTTAAAATTAAACGGTATCACGACAGGGCTATTTAATTTAAAATACGATTATGAGACACGCAATGAGTGTGGCTGGAATTTTCTAAAAGTTCTTTAAAGTTCTATGTTTATTATAAATATGAGGCCAGGCCATAAAGTATGCGAATACGGGAAGTACGCGACAGGTTATGGGTTCGATTCTCACTCGGAGGAATGAGTTGTTTTCATTTTCTCGCTCAAATAGCTACTATAAAGCGCAGGGCTGATAAGCACTAAATACAGCAATATCTTGAAAATTGTCCTAAATATAGAGGGCTGAGTGACTTAGCACGGGGTCCCCCTGACTTACCAGCTATAAGCGAGATACAGTTTTTGCTAAGACAGTTCTTGCCTAACGACATATGAGTTCACCTCGTGGTAAATTCCGTGCCGCTGCGTTACAAAAGCTACTAGAACCTTCTGTCATTCCGGTTGACCTAGAATTATGAAATTTGGCACCTAGAATCAGAGTTTATATATTTGTGGGTAAATTCTAAAAATAGTAGCCTTAAAAGGGCGACAACACTTATTTAAACACTTATATTATATTAAAGCCGCTAGTTTAAGTAAGGTATCAAATGAAAGCTAAGCTTGAACTTCAGAAAAACGGTTTTGTACGGAACTCTCGGTGGGCGAGCCTGACTCGCGCTTCTCTAGTTTTTCTTAGATCTTAGATAATATTAATTCTTACTTCCCCTGTGTGTATTCGGATTCTCTACTATTTTGGTCAGTAAGCAAAAAAAGCTTACTGGATACAATATTAAAGAAATTTAATTTACAGTGCTTAATTCGATATCGAGATAATGCGAATTGAGTACGCCGCTCTATATCGACCTAGAGCGAAGAATTGAGAAAAAATCATTATCTCGCGGGTCGTACCCACTCGTCGTACACACATCATCGCTTACAATCGGACACTTACCCACTGCGCCACTATAGCTTTATCTTAATGAGAATGAAAAAAAACTATTAAAGTTTTAAGATCGAAACATATTATAAAGAATATAATAAAAAGCTCATGCGACTTTAAGGTTATGTAACTTTTGATTTTTAACTTTTTTGCCTGTATTTAATATTATGTTGGTATACTTTATTAAATTCGTTATTCCTTAGCTTAACGCACTTCCCCAAATAACGGGGACGATTTCAAATTCATAACATAGTGTAAGATACTTCGTTCTTAACTAGCAACTAGCTTCATCAACTTCATAGAAAATGGAGAACATTTATGTTTTTCTTTATAAAAGTATATTGATAGCTATTTAATTTCATAATTTTGACTATTTAACATTAAACTAGTAGTAGTAAAATACTGATGAAAACTACAAACGAAAGATATTCTGTCAAAGTTTATTGCTTGAGATAGGCTTAACGGCAGTATTTGACTGCAAACGCGGTGGCTGTAGGTTCAATATCCACTCGGAGCAATGATTATGGATTACATCATTTTTTTTGTTAAAAATTATATTTTCATTTCTTTGCTCTGGCTCCAAGGTAAAAAAATGGGGTTGAGTTCCGCTACTCAACACGCAATGCCTTCAGAATTGGCCAGAAAGTGGGAAACGGAGTTTCTTAACACTAGATTTCTTCTGCCTACCCTGTAGCGTGCGGGATACAGCGTGAAGCTGATTTATTTATTTATTATTCTTTGCTAAAGTTAACAAGTTAAGTAAACGTTAATATTAAGTAAGCAATTTTACCAATTTTCGATTACCAGTGAAACCAAAAAAATGAAGTTCTCTGTTAAATACAACCACGAAGGATAAAATATCAGGTACACGAGTTTGTATGTATGTGTGTATGACGTTCACACAAACAAAATCAAAGCTTTTGCCCTTTTACCACAGATTTTTAATATAGATATGCCATTTCGAATTTATTTTTTTATTTACTATGGGCTTACATTCTGGATTGGTGATTTCTTTTAGATAATATCTAGTGTCATTTTTTTCCATATTCCGTTTATATCTGAAACATTGTGTCACCCAAAGGTGACGTAAGTCAACGCCGCTTTTTGCCGCTTGCGGCTCAATCAATGAAAGAAAATGAAAATAATCACATCAGTATCACATCAATAGATCAGACAACTGATCTATTTTTAAAGAAAACTTCTTTTAAAATTGTAATATTGTAAAATTTTGCTATGGATTATTTTTTTAATCACCTTAAATACTAAAATTAACTAATACCATTTTTCATATAAGTTAAGCTGAACTTGTTTTAAGCTTCAAGCAGTGCACATAACATAGTAGGCAAAGTGTACCTAATACTAAGACACTCCACTTCCATTAAGTCAATTCGGTTCCCCACTTTACGCCGAATTCTGTAAACATTGCGCGTTGGATGGCGTATCAGAGCGAGAAAATGAAAATATTAAGAAAGGTTATTTAATATCGAGTGGGAATCGAACCCACACGTTTACAGTTATACGCTTGCTCTCCTTCGCCACGATTGATCGCAATTTATTAAATATAGATAATAAAATAAAATTTACTTTTAGATAAATAATTATATAACTTTAGTGTTTGCCTCTTTCTAAGGGAAACCAGTTTGATCGCTACCTTTCGCTTACTTCATTCCTTTGTGTGTGTATATATTTAAGTGAGTACGATTTGGGTGCATGAGTGTGTGTGTGTGATCAGCTGATGTGACAGCTATAGTTGTAGTAGTAGAATAGAAAGATTTATGGTTTGTAGTGATTTGAAGACTTCTAGGAACATTGATGTAAGATAGAATAGAATATTATGTTGAATAGTGATGTTACAATCGTTAGCAATTCTAGATAAAAACAAAAAAACTCCATTCAATATTATTATTAAACAAAGTATAATACAATTTTGTATTGAAATATAAAGTCAAAGTTAAAGTCAGTAGTGTTAAGACACTATGTTCTTGAATTTTCTTCTAATTTTCGAGACATTCCGCGATGTGCATCCCGCGTAAACCATGGTGGATAGGCTCCCACATTCCTTTCCCATTAAGGCAATTGCGTTCCCAAACTTTCCAACGACTTCTGGAGTCATCACCACAGCAAAGAAGAAGAAAAAATATTAAATATTTTATTTCATCGAGTGGGATTCGAACCCATAACCTATCGCGCTTACAAACGGGCCTGAATATAATTAAAGAGTTTTTCTTAGAACTGTTGGCTACAAAGTAAAAGCTTCCGGCCATACTGACAATACTGACCTTTTTATCTTGATTGACGATTACAAGCGATTGTATGAACGTTTAACATTATTTTGATTTCATTCACCTTAAATACTTAATACGTGTCGATATTTTTTTTAATACTTTATAAAATATCGACACAAAATTACTTATATTGTACGTATATTATATTTTTTTGATTATAAAAAGTTAATTCCTTTGCAAATTATTTAAAGCCAGTTGTAGTATTTAAATCTATCGTTTAATATTCTTGTAGATAAATTTCTCTGAGGTAACAGAAAGGCGGCGTAAAAATCCGCCACTAAACACTCGATCTCTCGAATTCAAGTGGAAAATAGAGAACGGAGTGCCTTAGCACTAGGTGTGCTTTTAATACTCGATGATACCATATCATATCATTGATTTGTCACCTAAGCTACATACATATCACTGCAAAGTTACATGACTTATTGTAATTTCATGCACATAGAAGGATAGGCTGAGAAAAAAATCTAGTGTTGAGACACTCCGTTCCCGTTAAGACATTTCTATTTCTCACTTTCCTCTGCTTTTTTGATGCCGCAACTCAATGCGGTGATTTGCCTCGTTATCAGAGCAAGCAAATTAAAATATTTAAATGTTTCATTTTCCCTCGAGTGGGAATTGAACCCACAAGCTGTCGCATTTACAAATGTTTATTACCTTACTTCTTTTAAACACTAGATATCTGCATGTACTTGCACATATTATATAATACATATATGATATTTACAAAAAATCATATAATAAATTATATATAGTTCTATTTAAAACTAATTTATGACCATTTTTTGAGTTTATTAAAGTTTTTTAACCCAAAATTTCAATCTATAAACTTTAAGTATACATTTACAGCTTTATTTATAGAATATAAATAATATTTTTCTACAATTCTACATTATAAAATATAAATAATTGTATAGAATAGTATAGAAATAAAAAAAAATATACTCGTGTACCACGTCACATATCAGTCAGGTCACAATTAACCAAACGCACCTTGCATCCCATGAGTTTTTGAAAAAAGGAATGCTAAATAAAATACACACATCTCTCTCTAGCATATTAATTAAATATGATTATTACTATTGCCATCCTTGTCTTACTACTTTGGGATACAAAAAGTCATAATTTAAAAACTACCTTAATTAAATTTAATCTTTATTTCGACGTAATAAAGATAAAAGTTGCTTAAAATTGTAAGTTTAAGTTCAGCTGTTTACTGTATTTAAGGCTCTTATACTTTTTTCTTATCCCTCTCATTATTACAGTCAACAACGTGTACCTTTGTGTGTACATGTTTGTGTTAATATTTGTGTGTGTGTGTAATATATACATAGTTGTGTGTTCATGTGTGTGTTGGTGTGCGTGTGAGCATGCTGTCAGCTGATCGTTGCATTTTACTTGGGTCCTTTGAATGGTATAATTATATGCAGTATTGTTGCTAAGCTGTATTAGAACTTGTGCTTGCACTAATTGAATACATACATTTTAAAAGGGTAGTAGGTTCAATCTTAGAACAACATTTGGAAAACTTGATATTGGTTTTATGTATGATAATTTAAATATATTATACAGTATAGCAAAGCCTTAATTCGCAATATAAGGGTCAATTAAACCTTAAAAAACAAGTTCCCAGCACTGCTCCGAGATCCTCACCCTGAATACTATGGGCATCCGCACAGTGAATCCATGGAATACTAGCTAGTTTCAACTCATTTCATTACATGAGACAAAGAAAGGAATAATTTATTACTAGATTCTCTTTGATTTCCTTCACGAAAAATTTAAACATAAAAGGAAAAATGTAACTTTTCAAATTTGTATATTTCATTTAGAACAATTTTTTTTAAAGTTAAAACAGGCAACAAGTTGAAGTAGACACATTTTTTTTGTCAAGAAAGAAATATTTCAACCAAATCCACGTTAATTTCATTCACCTGAACGAAATCAATCTGTTAAAACTTTTAATTAAGACTCTCTTGATCAAATACCTACAGAGTCTTTAGATTTAGGGTCTTTAGGTCTTTAAATTATTTAAAAATGTTCCAATTTATACATTATTTATAGTGTTATTTATAAAAAGAAATATTATATTTTATAAGATTGGAGTATTATCTTGTTTTAATGAAAATAATTCATTCCCCTAAGTGGGATTCGAACCCATAACTGATATTACAGCAATACATTGCCAATATACTACGATGACCTCAAACTTAATAATATTAAATTTAACAATTTAACATTTAACATTAAAATTTAACTTTCTAACATTGAGTGACTGACACACAACACAAATACAACACTCCTCGACTTAAAAGTTAAATTTTAAGATATAAGAACTTTCCATCTCCATCCCGAAAGTGCCTTAAAACGAACCGAGTGTCCCAACATTAGGTTCCCAGGTTCCCTCTGCCAACCCCGCTACGTTAATAATTTATATATTACAAAATGTTTTGTCCATTAAAATATAAACTTCTAAATCATAGAAGCCTGCTTTAGCTTAAGGAGCTTTCTACTTGTAATACTAAGATACAAAGCTTGTATATTATTATTAATAGAGACATTCGTTTTGTTATTATTGATTTATTTAGTAAGTCATGCAAATATTGCAGCAAATTACATGATTTGTCGTTTTCGCTAAATTTATATTAATTATTTTAAATAACATATTTTAGTAGTTTACGCATCGCAAAGAAGGGTTACGTGTTTAATAGTCTAGGTATGTGTATGTAAGTTTGTTCCTACGTGGTCATATACAGACCATTTTCACAGAATTTATATCAAATTTCAGAATAAAAGGTAGATTTTTCGTGTAGTAACGGAAATTTTACATTATCTTTTGTAAAATGGTAATAAGCCAAATAACATAAAATTTTATCGAAATCAAAATTGAATGTCACTTTCCTCGAAAACGTAAACATGTAAATACTTAAAAATATGTTTTTGTATGAAAAATCAATTTTGTAACTGCTAATATCTAATTTACTATAAAAATACTAAAAAACATATAAAATAAATCACCAATAACCCCGTTTCAAGACGAAAACTATCCCGAAATAGTGGTAAAGACGAAGTTTTAGACGAAAATAGACGAAACGTAAAAGTAAAGTTTATAACACCACTGGCCTTGAAGTCATATGGGATACGAACAGCTGATGCTACCTGACACTCACACACACTGATACACAAACACACACAAAGAGCTTAGTTACTCACACAAGTGCATATAGCTTTTGATATACATGGTGTGCTTTTATGAGCTTGGATAATTGTTTATCTTTTTAAACCGATTTGAAAAAGAATGCTATAAGTTAGGCCTGTATATATGTTATATTATAGGTATTTGAGTATGGCGATCTATTTAAGTCGGTATTTTTTTAACAAATTTCTCTAAAACTAAAAGTTATATAGAGATTATTATAAATTTTTAATTATTTAATTTTATTTTTCAACTTAGAGCATAGTCCAGATCCATCAAAATCGGTTCAGTAGTTTTTGAGATATAATTACATAAATCATTTAAATTAAATAAAAATTTCTACCACATGGCAACAAGCAGTATAGAACAAGCTACAACCTGTATACAAGCCCATGCGCATGAGTTCCTGCGTTTTAGCACGGTCTAAAATTTTGTTGATTTTATTGTTTTACGATACACGTGTTTTATATACATTTTTTTTAACTTATTCTTCCAGTTGCGTGATTCCGGTTTCATGTGACGTTTTGAAGTATCTGCGCTTGAACTGTACAGTGTCTGTCTGTCTGTCTGTATATGTTTTATAGTTTACTTACTAAGGAAAGAAAAACAGTTTTTTTAAACCGGATTAAAAGTTGTTACATCAATTTTTACTTTTTCAAAATAAAAGAGTTCAGTTAAGTTGGCAAATTGTTTGAATAACCAAATACCATACATTACTGTAACAATATATAATATAGCCTTTATGTAAAAGGTTGTAAAGTGAAATCTTAAGTTTTAATTACATTCTGAGTGAACACAGAACTCTGCATTCGTTTCGTAGAAATCAACAACGACATACTAATCAGTATTAAACTGAAACTTAGCTCTATTTTCACATTTAGGTTGTGATAAGATCCTATATTTTATTAACTATCCACGTGTTGACGAAAAGCAGAGGACGGAGTGTCCGAACAAAAGGCTCTCTGCCCACCCTGCTGTATGTTGGACAAATTAAAGTTTCCAATTTATCTCTTCCATTTATACTAAAATTTATATACTGATGAGAAAATAAACTGTTACCTTTTACACTCTATAGCACTGTTCCAGTAAAACTTTTAAGCTGAACTTATCAAATAAATCCATACAAATTACATACAAACTCATACATACATATTTATACAAAAAATCGAAGCCCAATATGTCCAAAATATCCTTCTAACAAGTTATAAGCAAGAAGAAACGTCAAAGATAATCATTTTCATCATAATATGGTACTATAAATCACGTTCCATACTGTTGACTATTATCAATCAGTCAGGAGAATGAAAAAGTTTGGGAACAGCTTCCCCATGAGTGGTCACATTTCGCTTATATTGTATAAATGGATTCAGTATATCATTTTTGTTTTAGTTTTGTCTTTTATTTGACTTTTTTTTCACGTTTTATTTCGCTTTAAGCAGGGTAGCGTGTATCTACCCTAGTTTTAACACTCAGGGAAGTCTAGTATGGAGACACTCCGTCCAATTTTCGAGATATTGCATACCGATTATGCGGAATTTAACGCCGCATCTTTATCTTGATCCCAGAGTCAGCAGATAAATTAAATCAATTAACCGATTGGAAATCTAATCTACAATAGAGTTTTACAGTCAGTCGATGTGTCCTCGCCATGACGGCCTTGAATTACATTTTGTTACTATTTTAAAGTGTTTTCAACATGATATTTAATGGAAATCAGAGAGTCTTTCAAATTAAATCGAACCTATTACTAACAAGGCACAATGACCATATGTTACACAAACGAACTTTATATATACACGCATAAAGATTATTTTCCCTACAAAATTGATACAAAAACTCTAAACCTGTTTGTAACATTTTGTCTCTTAAGATTAATAATAAATTAAACAAGCTGCTTTGTAATACGATTCAGTCGATTGTCTTTTTTCCTTGAAACAGTCTCGAAAGCTAGATCATCTTTTAAGTAGGTACTTAAGTTTTTATTTAGCTTTAAGATGATGATAATGAATTCGATTTTTTAATTAACTAACGTTATACTTGAGCACAGCAGGCCATGGTTCAATGTTTACTAAGGGGGAAATCTCAGAGAAATTACTTATATTTTAATAAATATCCCGCACATAACAGTGTAGTCAGAGGGAACCTGGTAACCTTGTATTATCAGCTTAACGCTGTATCCCGCACACAGTAGAGTAGGCAGAGGGAACCTAGTGTTAAGACATTCCGTTCTTTTTCTACCAAGTTCTGGAGGCATTGCGTGTTTAGTGGCGGAACTCAACGCCTCTCTTAACCTCGACACCAGGACAAAGAAATGAAAATATAAATGTAAATAAATATAAATACATATTTATCTTTTCTAAGTGCGGATTAACACTTTAAAAATGTTTAAAAAAAAAGTAAATAAATATTTTATTTCCTCGAGTGGGGATCGAATCCACAATTAGCCGATTTTACAGTCAGACTTTGTACCCCTGCGCCACGACTGACCTCCACCACTTAACCTAGTATTAAAACACTCTACTTACATGTAGTGTCTTAATACTTCCCTACTTTCCGTTGAATTCTCGGGGTATTGCGTATTAAGTGGCGGGACTCAATTTCTCGCTTTGCTTCGTGACCAGAGCGAGGAAACGAAAATATTAAATATTTCGTTCCTCCGAATTGGAATCGAATTCACAACCGCCGCGTTTAGAGTTGCACGCATATGCTCCTACGCCACGACAGCCTGCAATATACAAACACGTAACTTAACAACCGATGCTTATACACTATAGACCTACAATATAAAATATACATAATATTTACACACTGCATTGAACTCACGACCCCTTTACTCATTCACTATAAGAACACAACTATTTCAATGTTTCATAAAAGAATTTCCATAAATAAAAAGTCAGTAAAGCATTATTTTATAACATTTAACGCCCAAACAATTCTTTTGAAAGTACAAACTTTTGTATAGAAATGCATTTGACTAAGAATAATAATATTATATTGTAAGAATTTTTGAAGGGCTATTTGTATTTGAACACGTGGTCTTTAATGTATTTATTTTAATTTAGTAGAGGAGAGTTGTGGTTGCTGTATATGTAGTAAATACAGTACGGAGTTGAGTTCCGCAACGTTGGCAAAATGTGCAACAGTGCAGTGCCCAGTGTCAAGACACTAGGCTACCTTGCTATATGGATATATCGTGAAGCTGGAAAAGAATGAACAGAATAGTTTAAATTTAGTCTATTCTGTTTTTTTTAAGCTTTACATTGTATCCCCCACTTAGCAGGATAGGCAGAGGGAACCGGGGAAAATAGTTTTAAGCCACTCTGTTTCTCACTTCCTGCCGAATTTTGGAAGCATTGCTTGTTAAGTGGCGGAATCACAGATAAAAATAATAAATATTTCATTTTATCAAGTGGGATTCGAACCCACAACTTATCGTGTTTATTGTCGCACGCTTGTCCCCTGCGCCACGACTGCCCTCAATAATTAACATGGATTACATATTTAAGTATTAGTATTTACATATTTAAGTAATAGTATTAGACAGCCAAGGCTCATTTTCTGCATTTTCTTTCAAAATTATTTGCAGGATTTTAATGTGTAGTAACTACCACTCCAAGACTTAAATATATTACAATTTATATTATTTCTTCCAGTCATCTTACCAGATGCTTGGATTCGCCACCCAACATGCATTATTTCAAGAAAAGGTAGAGCTAATCGTAACTGTTTTAGATGTGTAAAGATGATAAAACAAGATAGATTACTCTAGAAGGACGTCATGGTGCAGTGTGACAACTTCTGATATTTAGACTATGGTTGGGGGTTCCTTTGTATTTTAATTATTGATAATATTTAAATTATTTTTTGTTATATATAAATTTCCTTGCAATGGAAGACAAAACAAGGCGCTAAGTTTCGGTACTCAATATAATATCACAAAAATTGTCAGCTTCACGCTGTATCCCGCACAATGCAGGGTAGGCAGAGGGAACGTAGTGAAAGACACTCCGTTCCCCATTTTATTTATTATTTTTATTTTAAAAGTTGTCCAGAACGTGGAGAACGGAGTATCTTAAACATTGGTTCTCTCGTTCTATATGTAATAGGTTATAGATTTCTTCAAGGAACAGTTCTTTGCTTAAAATGATTTCTTAACTTTTTTCAAAAACACTTTCAACTAATTGTATACCAGCAATACCTACCTGTACTGATTTATGTAGACCCTCCAGATAATTTTATTGATGATAATTCCGATGGTCCTTTTCATGTTTTTATACCTTCATTACTTAACTTTAAAATTGAAATAAACTTTAAAATCTAAACCATAAAAGTTAAATTTAACTAAAATATTGGTACGGTTTAAGTTTAACCTATTTTTTACTTTGGTCAAAAAAATGTTTTGTATCCCAAACAGGTATTTCCGAGAATGAGTGTGGTGTTTCTTAGAACTTTACTACAATAGATTTTTTGTATGGATATTTCAATATTTAAATTGAATACTAAATAAATAATTGGTAATTTTAGTCCCTAAATTCAGTTAATAGTCAGTTAGTCATAAATTGATAAATATATATTATTCATAAGGTATCATCTTTTGATAGAAGTTTTGTGCTTTTTAAATATGTAAAGATTGACAGTCAACACATAGACGAAAGCACTGGACTCTGAAACTTGAAATTTGGTATATAGCTAGGTTAAAGAGTATAGGACAGTATTAAAAAAGTCAGCTTCAGCAGGGTAGGCAGAGGGAACCTAGTGTTATGACACTCCGTTTCCCATTTTCCGACGAATTACTAAAAAAGGTTTTTCTTAAAAATGCAAACTTTTTTACTGAGTCACTCTACCTGAATTGAAACTTGCTGGCATCACAAGTACAATGTGTGTATCATAATAACTAGATACACTATAAAACTAAAATATGCTCCTCATAATCAATATGATAAGACAAGCAAAATGATTCCACCATCAACCCTTCCAAGGAACTGATACAAGAAAATAAAGAAAAACCATCTTTATAGAGCAAAAGTTAAATGTCGAGATGGCAGCAAAAGTTCGTAAGTTGCTCTCACAACAGATGTTCCGTTCTTTATATACTCTCAGTTGTGGAAGTTAGAAAAGTTGGTAGCTCCAAGATCGTGAGATGAATTGAATGAATTTTATTTATATTCCATAAACTCTATTTTTGAATATTTTCCGGTTGTAGATGGCAAATGGTTTATTTATTTGTTAAGTATTTGATTTCGTTTAGATTGTTTGATTGTAAAACTCTGAGAATATAAAAAAGCCACGAGACAGGAAGTGGCATTTATCTTGAGTTCAGAAAATCTTGGTACAGTCGTGGCGCATTGGTCCAGCGTATCGCAGCGTAACGTGACTGTTGTATGTTTGATTTCCACTCAAAAAATATTATTTGCCTTTTCCCACTCTGGTGGTAAGACAAAAATTGCCGTTTAGCCCCGTCACTCAATCCATTATATCTCAAGATTTGAGCAGAAAATGAATAAATTGAGTGTCTGAACAGTAGATACCATTTTCCGGGAGTAAGCTAAAATATATAATAATATCTTTTTAAACATTTTTAAAGTGTAATTAAAAACTTAGGAAAGAAAAATACTTATTTGGAAAACGTACTAAATTTTGAACGTAGCGGGACTCGACGCCGCGCCTCCTGGAAACCGACCAGGCGCTCTGACCACTAAGCCATACTTTCCTATCAAGCGTACGTCGAAATTTTTATACGCTTGTAACAACTTATTTATGTAGTTAGTATAAAAATTTCGACGTAGCTTGATGAGAACGTATGGATTAGTGGTCAGAGTAAGTTATCACTAATATATTTCTTAATTTATCAACTATAATACTGAAATATAGTTTTAAAAAATTGAAAAATATATTAACCAAATGCATTCCACCAAAAGCTAAATACAGCTAACGTAAATTAAACAAAACTACCAACCAAAGTTTTATCAACCGTCAATTCCAAACAAAACGTTCAATTAGGCATGCACTTGTTTGACTTGAGTTGACAATAAATTAAGGTGCTCGCTAGGACTGTTGATACGAACACGAATGTAGAGACGAGACTGCATTACTGCGTACTAGGTAGAGACATAATTACTAGGAGTCAGGGGTTGTGGATGTGGTATATACATTTTTTTTGGATTTTTTGCCAAGTGGAGAGAAGTTAAGAAGAGATTATAGTGATACGTCTCTCTGTTTGTGTATATCTTTACACTTTTGTATTTTAGTAAAACAGTGAGATGAAAAATACTTAAATTAAGAAAGAAAAATACGCTTTTAGAAACATATAAAAACATTTTGAACAGTTTGTTGAACCTCTCCGACTATAAAGCCATACATTTTATCAAGCTATGTTAAAGTTCTTATACGCTTATTCAAATAAAAAAATATAATAAGCCAAAACTACAACAAACCTAAGCTTTTTCCAGACATACCTTTACACCTCCCCACTAATACCACATTACGGAACATCCACACAATCACACACCACACACCCGCGACACTAGTCACTCCCCCTCCCACTCCCCCAATTAATTACTCAGACCGTTCCGTCGATTTAACTTGTAAACAAGTACACTCTAGTTGCCATCGCTCATGCTGTTTATTAATATTGCTCGAACTTTCCATACAGTGATTGTTATTGAATGCTCTAGACTGGCTCTACATTTCCATTTGAAATGTTGTGTTTGTATTTTTGTGTGTGTATGTGTGTTTATGTTGAATTTGATTTTGTGAATAGATTATATGAAACAACTTCGAGAGGAACAAGTCAATGGTTCTAGATACAATAAATACCTAATTGGGGGAATGATTGTACATAATTTATCGTCATAATTTCCTCTGGTCAGTGGTGGTGTTAGGTTTCGCCAGACAACATTGTCACGTAAATTGGTCTGGCCGGAAAATTGGACTTGAATATCTCAACAATAAGTTCCTATCGTGCTATATGCGGAATGCAGTATGAAGCCAAAAACAACATTAAAATAAAACAAATCCGCTACACGCTCTATCCCGCATACAGCAGCGTGTTCAGAGTGAACGTGTCTGAACACGTTTCCATGGGAAACTCCGTTTCCCATTTCCACCAAATTCTGGAGGCATTGTGTATCCTCCGCCAGTCAGGCGGAGCTCAGCGCCACACTTTGCCTCGTTACCTGAGCGAAGAAAATAAAAACATTAAGTATTTCATTTCCTCAAGTGGAAATGCAGCGTGAAGACAAAACTGAAATTTAAGCAAAACAAAAAAAAAAGAATTTAATTTAACACCGTTCATCATGGATTCTTTAATAAAAAATGCACGTCGCTAGCTTCTATTTGGTAACTACAAGAAATACTCCGTCAGTGACGGTGTAGCCAAGTCGTTTAATTTTCCCTAACGGGCCATAAAGTCTCTGCATCCATAATATATTACGTTAAATACTTCGCTCTTATAAAACCTGGTGTACTGGTGGAATTAAACTACTTTTATATGTTATACGATCTGTAAAGACGACGTTGTAGGGTCGATTCCCATTCGAGAGATTTTTTTTAATTTTCTCGATAACAAGACAAAATGCGGCGTTGAGTTTCGCCCTTAAACATACAATGTCTTGAAATTGGAGAGCAGATTATTTTACCACTAATTTCTTCATGTCTACCCTGCAATGCGGAAGAAGCAAAAAGCTATGTGAACTTTGAACCTATAATAATTACATTTTTTTTTTAGCTTCACACTGTATCCCACACGTATAAGAGTTGGCAGTCAACCTGGGAACCTTATATTAAGACACTCCGTTCCCATTAAGACATTTCCGTTCCTCACTTTCTCACTTTTAACTTAAATGAAAATATTACATTTTTACGAGTGGAAATAGAACCCACCAATTTGCGGCGCTTAAAGTCGCATATTTGTGACTCTCCGCCAAGACTAACCTCAAATTATTGATTGTATCAAAACTAATCATAGCTTTTTCACTAAACTTGAATCATTGGAACAATTGTGTTTCCTAGAAGTAGTATTCAGTTCCTTTCATTATTTTATGTGTCATATTATTGTAAAAAAAATGAAAGCACTAGAAATGTTCTCTGAAATTTATGATGACACGGTATTTGAATAGATTACTAGGTATATGATTACAAAGTAATTATTGCTTTGTGATTTTAGTATGTAACTTTTTTCATAGAACTTTAGTTAGAGTACGAGAAAACTATATATGACTCTAATTACGATGGTTGTGAGTTCGATGCTAGTCGACAGAATTAATTACTTGCATTTCCTCGTTCTAGTAACAAGACAAAACGGAGTATTGAGCTCCGCCGCTACACACGAAATCTTTAAAAAAATGGGAATGGTGTCTTCCCGAAAGCCGAAAACAAAACAGAACAGTATTTATTTATTTTATTATATATATTTAATTATAATGAAATAAAAATTATAATTAAACTATTTATCTGCAACATCCAACCACCATTTCTATCCAAGCTAATTGAACACAACATCAACAAATCTTCTAAACTGCTTGCACTAACGAATGGAGGTAGTTCTAATACAATTAATACTATATAAAGCTTAGGATGCACTTTAAATCGGTTAAGGGGCTAATGGACGGTACATTGAAATAGATTTAAAATGTAAAGCTAAAAAGATTTGTGTATATTTTATGAGGGTAGTTGAATCCTTTTTTAATTTACTTTTTCCTTGTTTCTATAATAGTTTTTTTTTTGTGTTTTTGTTTTGATTTCTTTGTACCGTTGTAAGGATTTAACGGCTAGTCGTGATGCGGGCGCAAAATCCTGCGACTGTTAACGTGACATATTGTGGGTGGTTCGATTTCCAGTTGAGGAAATGAAATAACGAGACAAAGTGCGACGTTGAGTTGCGCCACTCAACACGCAATGCCTCTAGAAAAAATTGAGTAATCGAAGTATCTTAATGTGAAAGGAATGTCGTAACATTAGGTTCCTAGGTTCCTTCAGTGTGAAGCAAACAAAACTATGTTTTTTTATATTAAAACTCAAATTACGATTGATATGGTAGTTGGTTAAAATTTTAAGTCATAAATATTATATTATAATGTATATGTGATTAATTTATAATATTTATATAAATAAATAACTCTTATAAACGCAACACAAGGAAAACATTTTGCAACTTCAACAAAAGCTACTTCAGCAGAAATTGAAAACGTAACTCCCGAGATACTTTAATCCACTTCGAGAGGAACAAATTAGTGTAACTTAAATTAGAGAATTTGAAAGGACGAGGATTTATGATTTGATTCCTACTTTTGGCTAAGATATTATAACTCGGGATGAGTGAGTGCTACGATTTATTGAATAGCATAGGGTTGAAAAAGCTATCTTATTGTTTTTTTTTAATCAGCTTCACGCTGTATCCCGCACACAGCAGGGTAGGCAGAGGGAACATAGTGTTAAGACATTCCGTTCCTCACTTTCTGCCCAATTCTGGAGGCATTGCGTGTTCAGTAGCAGAACTCGCCAATGGAAATATAAATTTAAGTAAATATTTCATCTCGTTGAATGGGGATCGAACCCACAACCAGTCGGTCTTACAGTCACACTTAGTACTCCTGCGCCATGGCTGGCCTCAATTGTTTTTTTTTTTAACTTTTTGTATAACTCAATTATAAGGCCTCTTCCACGACAAACGGATTATCCAACACAAAAAATAAATTCAACTCGAATAGTTACCGAGATTAGTACAATAAAACACACAAATTCTTCATAACATTAGAGTTAGACTTAATTAATATACAAACCCCGATGTACAGTGGCAGGTGAAAGAGTATTAAATGTCACTATTTAACAAAGTGTTAGCTAATAAAGCCGTACTCGTATAGGTACGTATTAGAGAGCGTCGCTGCCTCACAAATTAATCAAAGAGAAATATTCATGCCAACACATACCATGAAATGATAATGAACTCATATTGGTGGTGGTAAGGGATGAGCGGTAGCGATTTTTTTTTATTTTTTTAATATAGGAAATAAATTGTTTTGAAAATAATTAAAAAATGTATATTAACTGGAGATATTTGTCAATTATATAAGTACCTCTAATTTAAATAGCACTTTAAATACTACAGAATCCATTTTTATGGAACTAGGACACATGGAGGGGTTTTATTTTGACAAGTGCCTTAATACTAGGTTCACTAAGATCTACATCACACACTCATCCAATTTGGAAAGAAAAATCAATGTTTTATTGCTTAAAAAAAAAGAAAGAATGTCTCTAATGTATGTCGGAAGTGAAAACTAGAGTGTTTTAACACTAGAAACATAAATAAAACAATTAAATGAGAGATATCTGAAATAAAAAATAATTAAACACACTACATATATTTGTTTCCTAAACATAATCCGCTTTAAATCGAATCTTAGACCAGCCGTACTTCAGCTTAGATACGAGACGCGTAAAACAATACGGTTTATAACAGAATGCCTTTGTCTTTGCTAACAATTAGTATAGAGGATTGCTTTTGACCCATTCCGATCTAATAAATGTATGTATGAGCCATATATTCACTTCAAAATTACTGTAAAATGAACAACGTTCGTAATATAATATAAGGTACTTCGTTTGCGTGAATTATATTTTTTTAGCTTAACGTTCTAACACGCACAGGTCACGGTGGGCAGAAGTAACCTGGGAACCTAGTGCTAAGCTTCTCCTCTTACCCATTAAGACGCTTCTATTCCCCATTTTCCGTGGAATTATGAAATCATTGCGTGTGAGCGGCGGAACTCCACGCCGCGCATTGCAGAGCGAGGAAATGAAAATATTATTAAATATTTCATTTCCTGGAGTGGAAATCGAACCCACAATCTGTCACGCTTACAATTGCACCTCTGCGTTTTTATTAAATTAAATTAGCTTCACGCTATATCCCGCACACAGCAGGGTAGGCAGAGGG
>DWAN01001407.1:0-17973 GCA_018230445.1 Heliconius hewitsoni | reverse complement strand
AGCTACGTCGAAATTCTTATACGCTTGTTACAACTTATATATGTTGTTAGCATTTATATTTCCTAAGTGTGGATTAACACTTTAAAAATGTTTAAAAACATTTCTATCTATTTCTATAATATTATCTCTTTTTGAATATTCCTATAGTAATATAAATATATTCAAAAACTGCATTCAACGTTTCAGTACTAGGCCATGGTAGTTTTTTAACATACTTCAAAATCTTAAAAAGAAATAATCATACAGTATTCGAACCCACTACCGTAAAATTAAAATTACATATAAATCAATAATAAACGTATGAATGATAAATCAGAATGGATGCGCGTACGCAGTGGGCGTGTCTTGGCACCTAAGGAAATGCTTGGAACGCCCTCCCTCGCTCCTACCCAATATTCAATGTATATTTATTAATACATTCGAATATTGTTGGTTTGTTTTTTTTTTTATGGAACCTGACTGGAAGCGCAATGGTTGTGGGTTTGATACCATCTCTAGTCAAGACAATATTTGTTCATAAGATAATTGATATAATCGATTTTTAGAAATGGTATGGAGGCCGCTTAGATAAACTTGACATTAAATCGTTGATACAAAAAAATGTTAGAGAGGGAGAGGAGGTCTTCGCCAACTTAGAAAAAATTGAAAATTAGTTTTTTACGAACGCATCTCCTGCATATAACTATATAAGGATGTACAGAAAGATAAAAAGGCAGCGTCTCTGAATTTTCGAAATATTATGTCTTGATTTGTGGAATTCAACGCCGCGCTGTCTACCAGAGCTGATAGTTAACATTCCAACGAATGTAACCCAAGGCCATCGTATTAACAGTCAGACACTATTCCCTTGCCGTATAGAGATTTTTTTAGCTTCACGCTGTATCCCGCAAATAGAAAGGTAGAAGAGAAAACCTGGGAACCAAGTGTTGAGACACTCCATTCTCTACTTTCCGCCAAATTCTGGAGATATTTCGTTCTGATTGGCGAAACTCTACGTCACTCTTCCCCTAGTTACCAGAGCCGAACCAGAGCAGAATCGAACTCACAAACTATCGTGTTTACAGTCGCGACAAGCCTCTATTTATATATATAAGGTATTAAGATTATAATAAATATAAATTATCGATGTTTCCACCTACAAGGCGTGTCACGAATTCGTTGAAAGATCAAACTGGATATAATATTTGGCACTTACTGTGAAAAAGGCGGGATTTAATAAATTATATTATATTTTATTAATAATAACTAAACATAAATAATAATTATAGACGTCTTGGTCGTTATTATGGTATAGTGCGACAATGTGTGTCTGTATAGCGATGGTTATGGGTTCGAACCCGTTTGGGGGGAAATCATTTTATGTAGGTATTCTCCCCAAGTGCATCCTTTTTTTACTCTTCAAATAATTAATATATTAAAGTTAATTTTTGAGCGAATCAGTAATAAAAATGTTGCTTAAATCACAGGAAAAAGATTGATTTTCAACTTATTCATCTTACGCCACATTATATTATAGTTTTGATCAAATAGTTCAGCAAACTAATTTTGTAATATTATACGTAATGTAATATTATATAACTGGGACCTATTCATTTAGTAGGAGATATATTTTTTAGCTTTATATGTATAGCAGGGTAGGCAGGGGGAACCAAGGAACATAGTGTTAAGACAGTCCGTCCTCAACTTTCCGCTTGAATTCAAGACATCGCAGTTTTGATTATCGTAATCACGCTTTGACCTGACAGAACGGTGAAATGGAAAATTTATTTTTCCTTGAAATATAGATAGAACCCATAATCTTCGGTTTAGTTTACGGTTCACTTATACAACTGCACCACGACGAGTCGCAAAAAAAATAAACTTTATTAAATACAATAATAACAACAAAAAAAAACACAAAATAAATTTAAAAAAACGTGTAATCAATTTAAAAAATGTAACATTTTACAAAAATATATTTACATACAACTATAACTAGATCCAATATAAAAAGAGACTTAAAACTATAACATCCATCAAATTTTATCTGAGAGAATTTTAATTACAATTTTCTATACAACTTCTTAAAAAAAAACTTAAGTTATTGGGGCAGTTAAAAAAAACGTTATTTAAAGTGAAAAAATATAAGCCAACTCGAAAAAAAAACAAAATGAATTCCTAAATGAGAGGAAATTAAATACATTTTATAAAATATTGTAATTATTTATTAGTTTGTGTGTTTTTTGTAAAAGTGGTTGTAGCTAATATAATTGTATATATTTATTGAAATATTTAAAAACGATTGTGAATTTAGTTAATTCGAGTTAAATGACTGGAAGTGAGGAATACATCGATTTATTTTTCATTTAAACCATGTAATTTTTTTAAAAATTATTAATAAATAAAACGCCTCCCATAACTCAGTATCCAGCATGCCTGTCCTCGCTCGGGACAAATAAAATTTTGGGCAAAAAAATTGGGACGTCTGGCGACGCTGCCATTATTGAAGAAGACTTTAACACTATTGATATGATTCGAATATACTCTAAATCGTTCAAGTCGAGTTGACCCATTATAAAAAAATAAAACAAAAAAAGCTTTTGACCTGGACAAGTGTAAAGAAAACATATATTTTTTAAATATTTTGTTAACATTTCTTTTGCATTTTATGTCTGTTTGATTAAAATGTTAATGATTGATTTTGAAATATTATTTGATAAAAAATGCTTTTTGTATATATATCGTAAAAGATTTATATATTTTATTACATTTTAGTGATTCGTAATTATAATACAATAAAAAAAATTAATATGAATGTTATTATTTTTACACATAATATGCATATTCATACAATAAAACTATGACGTCATTATATTTTACAGGATAAAAAAAATATGTAATCCGTATTTGAAGGCGCACCTTTTCTAAATAGAATGTGTTATATAGCGATTATAATTTTTGCTAGCATTTAGTACAAGTTTACAATATGTTTAAAACTATTTAAAATACATTAAAATAATTAATTGTTTTAATTTACTGTCTTTAAAAAACGAAATATACATAATACTTCTTTATTTATAGTTAAAAAACTGTATACAAGAAAAACATGAACATTTACACAAAAAAAAATTATATTTACAAAATTTGCTTTACATGGGAATCGAAATGACAACCTGTGCCTTAAACATCTATTATCATATTTATACTTATTAATTTGACAGTCTTAATACAAGATTTTATTAATAAATAAAGAAAAATCAAATACGTATATTAAATATTGTTTTTAATAGTTGAAAAATGTTTGCAATATATTTTTTTAATCTATTGTGCGTTTATGGAGGTATGAATAAGTTATAGAATTATACATATATTTTTTGTGTTAAATCTATGTTCGAGACATTTTAAGTAAAAAATGGCCATTTAAATAAATTTCTTATATGCTGTAATTATTTATTAGTCTGCGTTTACATGAACGTATTTAGACAGTTTTAGTAAAAGTGAGTTAATCCACAATATGATACGCTTCGATATATTTAAAAAAAATGTGTTTGGTTGAAAATGAAAATGTATACGTTTATTTATTTTTATTTTCTTTCTATTTCATTTGATGAAATAAAAATTGATTTGTTGTTACTTTAAAATGTGAATTTATTTTCTTATGGATAATTTAAGAGTATGAATTGATACACTCCTACAATAATAAATAGTAGCAAACAAATAGTTAATCCAACGCCACAAAGTAAAAAATGTAGATTAACCCACTTTTACTAATATGAAAAAACCAATTTAAATATTGTAAGTACACTATATATTTGTGCTGTCCGGAAATGAACCCATTACTTTCATTTAAGATAATATTTGAGCTTGTATAGATAGAAGTGCAAAGTTTTAAATATTAGGATTAGTTAATTTTAATAATAAAAAGATTTTTATTTTCACGCATATAGCAGGGTAGGCAGAGTGAGCCTAATGTTAAGCCGCTTTGCGTGTGGATTGGCGGAACTCAACGCCGCATTATGGTATACCAGATGGAAAAATTAAAATAATTAAAATATAATGATTACCACGAATGATACGTGTTCCATCGAACCATTGTGTGTTTCAAATAATTTTATTGTAATTTCTTTTATTATTAAGACATCTATATTATGGAATATATTTTAAATTAACTCTGTGGGTAGGTTATTGTTGCAAAATAATTATTAACAATACTTTATATTAAAAATATAATTTAAAAAAAAATATACAGTACGAGTTTATATATTTTTTCTTTACATTTAATACAATAAGTACTATTTATTAGTTTTTTTTTAAATAATAAATAATAATTTGTTGTGATTTTATTTAAATACCAAAAACGAAATTGCTCTATGGACATATTAAGCATTGTCTATACAATTATTAATAAAGACGGAATTTATATAATATTTAATCGAATAAGAGTGTTTTTATACGAAGTTGTATTGTTTAAAACGTTTTTAAACGAGCGTTTTTAAATTGCTCACTCACAATTTATTATTAAAAAATACTATTAAGAAGATTTAAAATATATTAGAAAGTTATGGGGTGTTAGATTGGAAGACTTTTTATTAACACAATAAAAGTGTTAAATAATTTGGCATCTTATTCATTATTCTTTATTAAGCCGCATAATGAGGTGCAATGAAAGAACAACATTCTCAAATTCTCCAAAAAAAAATTTGAAAATATTATTTAATTGAAATATATTTATACATTTTAATTTAAGATAGTAAGCCACTCATATTATATTTATTAGTCTCAAATTTATTTTATTATCTATATCACATCCTAATGACCATCACATAGATAATTAAATTTTATACAAAATAAAAAACATTTTGCTTTCAAATATGTTAAACTCATCGTATAAAAACGCCCCAATTCAAATGTAAAATAGGCCAATAATATTATTAATATATTTGTAAACTTATAACTATATGTATCGCACTAGTATCACTGTGGAAGCATCACGCGTTACTCAGTAACTCACTGAAAAAAAATCAAACAATATTATTATTTTAATTTTTTTAGCATCATTCATAGGCAGAGGGAACCTAATGTCCCTATTAAGATACTTCTGTTTCCTTGAATTTTTGAGGCATTCTGAGTTCAGTGGCGAAACTCAACGCCGCACTTTGCCTCGTTGCCCCTGATGGGAATTGAACCCACAACCGTCGCGTTTACAGTCACACACTTGTGTCTCTGCGCCTCCTTCATGATAATATGGGAAAAAATATACAAAAATAACCTTGTATCCTCCAGTACTATCAATACTGTGTTTTGGAAGGTTAACCAAGGTCTCCCTGCCATCTCCATATTTCTAAAATTGCCAATTTGTTTGAAGTAAATAGAGAGCAAGTAGTAATATTTTACGGTTATAAAGGAAAATATGCGTTAACTATAAACTGTTTGCATTTTTTCAATATTCAGTAAAACACAACATAAATAAAACAAAACTATTTATAAAATAACAAAAATATGTAAAAATTCTTACTTTGTAAGCTCCCGAGTAGTCAACGGGCCGGTCAATCCCGATCGGGACCTCGATCTGTTCAGCTGTGCTCTTCTTTCAGCTATGAAAATAAAAAAAAAATTATATTTATAATCTGTGTCCAGTGTCAAAGTTAATATGTCATTTATGACATTGATTGAAGAGTAATATGAAATTATAAATTGAAATAGGAATTTATAAGTTTTTTTTATTTTCATGTAGGTTATAAAATATTCCGAATAATATTTTGCTGTTTCGAGTTTTCGCTTCTTTGGAGACGTAGGAAACCGGGGTAATATTATTTGTTCAAAGAGCTACCCAACAATAACTATATTTTAAAATCATCAATCAATATGTATATTATTATATTTGCAAAAAAAATATTAATAATACATGAACAAGACGACATCAATAGCAAAATTTTGGTTTTTGTAGGTAGAGGATAAGGAAATATACTGAATAACTAATCCATTAACAAAAAATCTATTTAAAGTCGCACTTCTACCTATAACAACCAAATGTCACATCTAAAGCAATCTACAATAAATTTTGAACCAAAAATATATTTTTACAATATATTTGTGAATTATGATTTTGCTGATATTACTTTACGGTTAGTACATAAAAATAAAAAATTTCAAACGCAATATATTCTTCTGTCTTAAATATGAATATTGCGAGATCGATTTTCGAATGTGAATCGATTTTTTTTATAAAAACTAATTAAATCAATACCAATTGATATCTCAAAACAGTTTTTCTTTACATTTTAGAACAGTTTTACTTTATCGTTAAGATTGTTAATCAGTTTCAGTAAACATGGCTTCGATAACACGAACAACATCTAAAAAAAATTGTTAGTTAATTATTTATAAAATAAAAAACATTCAAAATTAAAAAACGCATAAAAACTTGTCGATATATTTCTAATTTCGGTGACGACTTCCTTCTGTTGCGATTGAGACCGCATCTTATAGACGTTGTTTCTGTATATTAAATACATTATTATATAACAAAATTAAATATTTTTTTTACAATAGACTTTTAACAAGCATTTTCTATTATAAAATACTAGGTATATATACCAAATTATAAAAAAAAATATTATAAATAACATTATAGCATCGATTATCTGGACGTCAATCAAACGAACGATCGCTTATCTGAAAAATTCCAGTGGATGAAAATTGAAGATTTTTCGCACAATCAATTACTTCGAGTAATACCTTATTTTTCATAATTCTAATTATAAAATCATATACTATAAATTTATACCAATGTTACAAACAAAGCCAAAAAAGTAAAAATACAAAAATAAAATTTAAAAAGTGCTTATTTTTTTTAAACCAGTGTTTAACACAATGTTGTACCTGCAATACGTTGTAAAATCGCTTGCACCAATGTTTGTTCATCCTCACTATCCTCTATTAAGTGTGCGTGCGAAAATGAATCTTATGACAATACTAAAATTCCATATAAAAATTGTATGTAGCCGAGTTTTGAACCTTTTATAAACAAGGTTTTTTTTATACAAAGCATTTTTTTCAGTTATAAGATACGCAGATTCAACACGAATTCGACAAACTTCAAACATATGTTACGGAACTTAACCCCGCAAAGTTTACAATGATAATTATGTCGTTGTTTGACATAAGAATTTGAATGTACTCAGATTTAAATATTAATTATTATAAGTATATTTTATTAATGAATTAAATATTATTTAATTTATATATTAAATTCAAATTTAATATATTACAACATTTCTATATTTGGAACCCACATCTCTCGTCCATGTCTCGCTAGTTTAAAACTAGTTAGCTGTCTAGTTTAAAACTACTGAGCTTTACGTTGTTATCACTATATGAATCTAAATTATTATAAATATGTTACAATTTTTATTATTACTATCACTATAAAGATTTATTATATGGAATTTTAGTTACTTCTACTTATTATTATTATTGAGAAAGTCTTTATATAAGTTATGAGTTAGTGCTTACTATATGATAGTGTGGAGTTCGATTTCTAGTGACGTAGCAACAGACGTACAATGTAAAAATCGATAATATTTAAAATTAAATCTTTAAAAATATAAAGAAGAAACGACGTATTCAAAAACTCTATTATTTTCACTATTCCATGAAAATATGATATTAAAAGTAGGAGATTAGTAACATTTTTTTTATTTAAAGTACGGTCGACGAGTCGTGGCCGCCATAAAGTTAGGCTTTATGAACTTTTGCGCATTTTTCGCTTAAGAACAAAATAGACAAAAGTAAGAAAAATTCCAAAATCAAATATGTACAACTAATTTCAGGACGGCCACGTCCGAGACCGCACCTTTTGGTATTTTTTTTTATTTTAAGAACATAATCTTAATGAAACCACTATGGATAAATTACCTAAAATAAATTATTTTTTGTGATATCTAAAATATAACAATCAATTCTTACCGCCAGCGACTCGGGGATTAGCTTTCTTCCTAGGCCGTTCTCTACTGAAGGCAGAACCACTTTGTAGCGCCTCCATTAAACTATAAAAAAAATACCAATGTTACAATTATATGTATACACAAAAGTATAGGTAGAGGGAGTTTTATGTTAAATATATATATATATATAATATTAACAATAAACATTCGTTTGACCTGTCCATAACACCGTCTTGCGCTTGCTCCATGTCGACGAACTGCTTGTAGCGGTGCTGGCGGTCCCTGCGCTCCCTCTCGGCCTGCGCGCGCGCCTCCCTCGCGCGCCGCGCCCTCTCCTCCGTCTCTCGCGCCACCACGTTCTCTTGGTGGGCGGTCTGTGAGAAATTAAACTAAATTATTACTTTTTTATAACTTGCTAATCCCCGCAATTTCGTTCTGTGACGTTTAGAATAGTTTAGAAAAGCTCATTCTATTCGTACATCACTGAATGTATAAAATAGAAAATGAAATCGAGTCAAAATAAATTCAACATTTAGACATCGAACTCACGACTTGTGGCATTAACAGTTGTAGGGCACAACTCCTGTGCCACGACTGGCCTTAACTAAATTGGTTTATTATATTATTATTTTAATAATATCATACTTAGGCTCTAAAGTTCTGACAAATAACATTTCTAACTCTACTTAGATCGTCTTACCATTTCTCGCAATTTTTATACAGATATGAAAAAAAGACATTAATAAAAATATAAATAAGTAAGGCAGTAATAAAACTACGAACATTGTATATAAAAAAAAATTTCAAAAACTAACCGCAAAAGAATCCTTAAAAGTCTTTATATCCGAGAAGAATTCCTCCAAAGTGTATTTATGTGGATCGAAAACATAATATTCTGCTAGTTCACCGTAAAGGGCCTCCATTTTGCGGAACATCGAGTGGAGTAGATCGCACTGCTCTCTCGCCTCTTTTGCGAATGACTGTTTTTTTTATTAGTTCAGAAAAAATATTCAATATATGTATGTAGAGTGCGGTTGACGAGTCGAAGCCGCGAAATTAGATTTTCACACATAAGGAATAATAGAAATAAAATAGATCCTAAATTGAAAACCGCGCAGCCAAGTAAATATAGTATTGTAATTTAGTGTAATGCGAAACTATTTTTTTAAAATGAAAATATTTTATTCACGAGGTCAGCTGTGGCATCTGGTTGTGGGTTTGATCCCCACTCCCGAAATTTAAATATTTATTTAGTTATATTTTAACTCCGTTGAGTTCCACTTAGCACGCAATACTGTGTGCGGGAAACAACATGAAGCTGATTTATTTATTTAAATATTTATTTCCACCAAATGGAAATCGAACGCTCAACCGTCGCATTTACAGTCGCAGCACGCGCCAGAGCAGGCTCCAAAGTCCTTGCGCCACGATGAACTATTTTTTTTAAAGGATACACTCATGTTTTCGTTAAACAAATCATCAGGATTCTGTTGAACTCTTGAATTATTTAAATCCGTTTCCAAAGCTCTGATGTCGTTCTCCATTTTTTTTAGGGACTTTTGTAAGTTTTCCATTGATACTCTTGCTGCCCTGTAAAAAACTGTATTTTAATACGTTCGTATATGTATGGTTGTAAATATTAAAAATACGATAATGAATTTAATAAAAAATAAACGGGCGAAGTCGCACGGTTGCGTCTAGTATAATAATAAATTTAAGCAGACGAAGTGGCTTTTGAATCGCTAGTAATGTAAATTACCTATCAATATGTGGCATTTCTTCAGCGAAGTTTAGTACATCGGGGAATTTACTTTCTATCGTATCTACCAAATAGTGTAGCAATGTTTGTTTGTTTTCCAGATCTTTTGTGGCTGTTAACTGGAAAATAAAAAAATATATACTAATTTAATAAATAAGAATTATTTAAAAAATATATATTTACAATAGCAATTATTTCTTTAAAAAGATTTATATATTTGGCATAACATCAACAGTCATTTCTCTAATTTAAGGTAAATGTTAAAAACTAAGGTGTATTGCTAAAGATATATATAAAGTAGATAGTGTTGTATAACTAAATATTTTATGTGAGTATTAAAATATATACCTTAGTAAGAAAACTAATCTCAAAACCATACGCGCCCGCATTATTAGAACCAGTATTCATATAATTTCCTAATAATAATAAAAGTTCTAGAATTTTCGCGAATTTTCCACTAGATTTGACTTCTTCACATGCTGCTGTTCCTGATACTATATCCTAAGGAAAGAACATAACATTAAACATAGTAGATAAAATTAATCTATTATTTTACATATTATCACTTGTAATTTGTTTATAAATATTTGCCGAGTAGGAATCGAACTCACAACTATTGTGTGTACATTCAGTATTTTCCATTGTACCATAATGGCTTTAGCTCATAATATTCAATGTAATTAAAAATCTTATTAAAATAATCTTTAGATAAACATTTATTTTCTATTATAATATCTTAGATAAAAAAACATATGAATTTTATTAGTTTTTATGATATTTTTTTTAATAAATTTTTTTTATAATTTTTTAGTCAAACTAGTTTATTTTTTATATCTTATTCGTAAATCAAATCCAATAACCCCATATAATACTTACAGGCTTCAACTCCGATATTATTTCCCTATAATGCTCTCTAAACGCCAAACTCCTTAGCCGCGGCGTTAAGCGCTTTATATCCGCCACGGTCGCCGCAAACTGTTCAGCTTCGGTCAAATCTTCGCTTTTACATTTTAATTCGGATAATTTTTTTAATTGATCCGCTGGAGGTAGATACTAGAAAAAAAGAAAAGTATTTACTTGATATATAATTTCCGACAGTCGTGGCGCAGAGGCACAAACGTGTGACTATAAACGCGACGGTTTTTGGGTTCGATTCCCACTTGGGGGAATGAAATATTTAATATTAATTAAATAATTATTAAACTTTCATTTCCACGTTCTAGAAAAACAGCTAAGCGCGTCATTGAATTCCGTCACTCCACGTGCAATGCCTTGAAAATTCGACGGTAAGTGGGAACGGAAATGACTTAACACTAGATTCCCAGGTTCTCTCCGCATACTCTACTACGAGCATACTCATACTATAACACATTACAGTGGACTACATCGTCACTATCAACCTGATTGAGATTAACTTTTTATAAAATGGACTATAAGCAAATGAAGATTGTTTCAATTGGAATCAATAATTCCTGAGATATAGCATGTTCAGCGACACAAATACTTCAGCTTTATAATATTAGTACAGAAGTATACAGTATAGATAAATAAAAAAAATACATAGTTTTTTATATATATATTATTACAACCCAAAAAATATTATGTATGTAAACAGGGGAAATATTTATATTCAAACCCATAACATACCTGTATCAATAAGTCCAATACGTTCCCACTGAGGACAGTCGTATCGCATTTTAATATACATGTCTTTATATGTTCGTATGAGAGATGCTTTAGTGACCCTCCTAGGAGGATTGATAGATTTTGTGCTGCTTTACTATCTAAAACTTTAAGATCTTTCACTTTTTTTAATGTGTGGACTCTGAAATAAGATTAAAATATATATAATTTTATATGTAGTATATAATAAAAAAAAAAAATTACTTATTTTCTTAGATATGTATTGTCTTTTATTTTAATATTTCGAATAATTTATTTTATATTTAAATTTTACTATTAAACTAACTATATCTCACAAGATATTTCATACAAATATAAATACACAAAATAAAACTCACTTATCAAGAGTATCTTCATTTTTCTTAGCAACTGGCTTTTTACTTGAGAATTTTTGTGCTAAGCCCGTAAGAATATCGGGCGAGGCTAGTTTATCTTCTTGCACCTAGAATAAAACATATATTATAAAATCTAACTCCGTCTTAATACAGTGGTAACGTTTGTCACTGTAAACACAACTTGGGTTCGAACCCCACTCCCACTTGCTCTTGTAACAAGGCAAAGCGCGGTGTTGTGTTCAGCCAATAAAACGACAAGTGCCTAAATTAGTGCTATATGTGGCTGGGTAACCTAAAAGAAAACTCGTACACAATGATCATATAGAAATACTGGCTCGAACCCGTGGCTTTGCTTCGCCCTTGTGATCAAACTGAAATAATTAATACCCAAATATGACACATATGACACACGTATACATATAGTTACAAAGAATCGACTAACGTGATAGCTTAAATATAGCTATCCCCAATATATAGAAAAAACATTTTTCAAAACGGACCAGTGTTCCGGAGATTAGTGTGTTCAACCATATGAAATCTTCAGCTTTACAATATTAGTAAAGAAATATTGTAAATAAAAAATAATATAAACTTATATTACCTTAACCCAAAATGCTTTTTCGGACATTTTCTGAGGTGTAATAGTTTTCCAATTAGCCCTTTTCAACGGACCTTCGACTTCCCATTTCTTTTTAGGTTTCAAGCCATGAGGTAAAATGTCTGGTTGAGGCTGAAAATACAAAAAAAATATGTATTAAATTTTGTAACATTTTTTATTTAGCCTCACGCGGGATACCGCACCTCGCTCGCTCGCGGAGGGAATCTAGTGTTAAGAGAGTTAAAAATAAGAGATTTTATTAGAGACTAACTAAAAAGGAAGTTAAAGTCAATTGGACATATGCCTAATTTGATGACAAAATATATAAAAACACATAAAATTCTTCTGAGTGAAATTTGAACCTACACCCATTAATACAAATAAATCAAATACACAACAAAAAAACACAAACTCTACCTGGACAATGGTAAAAAGACAAAAAAAACACTTGCCATTCTAGGCGCCATGAATCCAGGTGGTGGTGGTGGCCGCGGCCCCATGCCCATCATGGGGGGAGGCGGTGGAGCTCCCCCCATACCCGGTAAGGGAGGAGGGGGAGGACCTGCACCTGGGAACGGTGGAGGCGGGGGCGGTGGAGGACCGCCACCTGGAAAAAATACAAATTGGATTTTAGTAAAATATCATATTAATTAGATATATAGAAGAAAAATTAAATTTGAAATGGACTTGGCTATAATAAAAAATAGAAGTAAAAAAATCAATATTAACATTCCATAATTGCCTCAAATTTTGAAATTTTTAAGATGTATTTTAAATAAGAGAAACAGCGCAGCCGCCATTATATGACGTCATACGGTCTTGTAAGCAAAATGTAGATTACTACTAATATCTGTACATTTGTTTACTAAACGTTACACTACAGCAACATGGCGTCCACCTTTATCCTTATTAACCTTAACAATACATTTTTTTTCCATATTGGTTTTTTACGACCATAGACACCTTATAGTATTCAATTAAATATTCCTTTTAGCGTATAGTTTTAATGTTCACAAATATTATGTATAATTTACATTAAACTAAGAATGACGAAGTGACGTTTGAATATTATTATCAATTATAATATTATTATTATTAATAGTTTATTATAATAATATAAATATTATTGTTACTTAACATTAGTATTACCTGAAGACATAGGAGGCGGTGGCGGTGGCGGTGGACCTCCTATAAATATAAACCAAGTTACCAACATTAAAGCATGCATATTGTTAAATATAAGTTATTTACTATGTATATTATATAAATATATTAATAAAAATATATATTATACTTAAATATATAAAAAGATTAAATTTGCAATATAAAAGTCATGCATGGTTTTTATTTTAGTAACATAATATATATCATATTAATATTTAAATACTACTCCAAAACCACTTCTCTATAAAATTTTTCGTTAAACTAAACTACAATCGCTGTTGTAAACATAATCACATTCGATTGTAAAACAGTATTTTAGGAAATGTTCAAAAACTTAAATGTAGAAGGATTTGAACCCGCGCCGTCTACGCCACAAAACCATACGTTCAAAACGTTACATTATATCAATTACTCTTAAAATAGTGTTTTTCTTTTCTTTCCTAAGTGTGGAATAACATTCAATTCTAGTTTATGACAGTGCGTGTCTTGTGGCGGAATTCAACGCGTGTTTTATCTTTATTAAATTAAAATATATAACATTAATGCTCATAAAAATATATCTCACCTCCAGGCATCGGTGGAGGGGGAGGTGGGGGTGGACCACCGGGACTGCCGATCACCTGAAAAATTACAAATAACTCTTATTATAACATTCCTACCAATCCACCAATCATCATGTCAAAATGGAACAGCGTCTGACTATAAACGATGAGGCTGTGCGTTTAACTGCCATTCTGTGCTTGTCTGTCCTTCTCCCTCTCGGAAATTGAGGAGTGCATGAGGAACGGAGTGTCCTAACTCTAGAGCCTAATATTAATGTTTTTTTTCATATAATCTCTCTCCCTCTCTCTCTTTCTTACCTTAGCAATAGCAGCAATATTCCCCTGCGTCACACCACCAGGCCCGGTCGGTGTGCTCGTCTGTTTCAACCTATCCTCTAAATGCGTCGCTCGAGCCTCTGCCTCTTGTCTCGCAGCGATGGCCGCTTCTAATTTAGTTTTTAATTCTTCTACTTTACGTTCTTCTTCGGCACGCGATTTTTCTACGAAAAAAGAATAAATAATGGCTTACTTTTTTTCAACTTCACGCTATATCCCGGTAGACAGGACAAATCGAGAATAAAGATATATAAAGATACGTCGCGAAAATATTAAATAATAATTTATTCAATACGATCGAACCTACAACCCTAGATTACCGTACCGTTACAGTCACACGCTTGCACGATTGCACCACGACGGCCTCCATTGTCTTGCTAATAGGTCATTTATATACAATTATAGACATTATATTAGGTAACGGTATCGATTTCTACGTTTTATTTTAAAATTTAAGCGGATTAACTAAAAAGGTAAGTCAATTAATGTGATTATGTCAAATAAATACATAATACAACTAACCAATCAATCCATCAATCAACGGTTGGACATCAATATTGAAGCGTTGAGTGAGCCTAAAGTCAGGATCGTAGCCATTTTTGTGTAAAACTATTTGCGTTATACATTCCTCTATCAATTTGTAGTATGCCGGTCTGAAAGAAATATATATATATATATATATATTTAGTGAAAAAATAAGAATAATGGTATGTTGTTACACTTAGAATTTAAATATGGCATGTGTGTTTAGTATTTTGTTTTAATAAATAATACGATACAGTCGAAGACTATGATATTTTAGGATTTTTCTTTCTTAAGATTATTACTAGTTGATTTATATTACTGCTAGACGGCCACGAGTCACGACTCGTCGACCGTACTGTACTTGAATTACTTTCCAAAGTAGGCAGACTACCGCTAGCCTCGTTTAATATTAAACCATTAAATGTTAGGTGGCGCAACCCTACACCATAATTTATTTAACCAGGCCGAGAAAAATAAAAAAAGAAATAATAATACATTTTTAATCCCAGTTGATTGTTATAACTTTGTTTGTTTATAAATTGTTATAACAATAGAAAATTTTAAAACAATGAATACCCATAGTTAAGAAACCTGGGTTCAATTTCTATCATTCTTTTATACACAATTTGAAAACAAAAACTTTCAGAATATAAAAAGTTACCTTATTAATTCATCATCCCGTATAAACAATAAATGTTGTAATATAGATAGTAAATATGGCTCCGCTGGTGTTTCAACTACTAAATTCTTCACTAATTCAAAACACTCGTTCACGTCGTGGAAATCCACTCTGAAATAATAATAATAAAAAAATCATATGGATATCATTTAAAAAACAATAAGGAGCTTAGATGCTTCGGATATGCTGTATCAGCAGCAGCATCATCAGCATGGTAAGCCGGGGGAGGCTAAGCCAATTTTCGCTGTTGAGTGGCGGAACGCTTACCCACCAGTGTGGGGGGAATAGAAATAATTTGATGTAATTATTCTTCAAGTAGTTATCAGATCCACATACATCTCGTTTAATTTCCCACCCTGTTGCGCCACTACTGGCCTCCTTTACCAATCTTTTACCAACATAAAATTTAATATTCCTATACATAAAGTACGCAAAAAACACACCTGACATCATCAAATTTAGCCAGAAACTCTTCTTGATCGGCCGCCGCGTGTGTATCGAACACATTCATTTGTATCAACCTACCGCCCTCCTCTGCGCCTGCGCGTAGCTCATCTGTAGACGTAAATTAAGCGTGAACATGCACATCATGAAATGTATTTACCGTATATAGTAGGGTAGGCAGAGGAAACTATATTAACACATTGCCTTCCCTTTCCGCCCAATTTTTGAGATATTGCGCGGTTACTAGCGGAACTCAACGTCACGTTTTATCTATATATAATGATACCGTCAGCGGCTGTTCCTTTGCCACGACGGCTTCAACAAAATAAAAACATTAATATTCATGTAATAAACGAATATTAATACATACCTATTAAATCATATAGTCCAGTTCTCATGAATTCACTTCTCAAATGCATTCTAAATTCTAGTTCTTCGGGTTCCGTTATTATTGCATTCATAAGTTGCATGCATCCGTTCTGAAAAAGCATATTTGAAAAATTATAATATCAATTTAAATAATTCCGTCCTAGCGCACAACAGGCAATGTCTCGAGAATTCGGTGGTTCGTAGGCAACGGAGTATCTAGGCTTCCTCAGCCTACCCTGCTATACACGGAATACAGCGTGAATCCAAAAAAAAAATCATTTTAAAATCGTTTCTCCATTGCGCCCGGATTCATGTCTTTTTTCTTAGTTATATAAATACATTTTTTTAAAACCTCACATTGTATCCCGCACTTTGTTAAGTGTTTTCCATACATACACTTCCGTTCCCTACTTTTCGCCGAATCTCAAATAAATAAATAAATCAAATCAGCTTCACGCTGTATCCCGTACCCAGCATGGTTGACAGAGGGAACCTAGTGTTAAGACACTGGAGACCAATTCTGGAGGCATGACGTGCTGACGTGGCGGAACTCTACGCCACACTTTGCCTCGACACCAGAGGGAAGAAATGGAAATATAAATTTAAATTAACATTAACCTCCAGTGGGGATCGAACTCACAACCAGTTGCGTCTACAGCCACACTTTGCGCTAATAGCCTCAAATAACTAAATAAATAAAAACTTTGAAAGGTATCTTTTATAACCTAGTGTAGATTAACATAATAATACCTTTAAGCTTTCCGGCGCTTTAGCCACCAAGCCTTCTATGATGGGTAACAACCGCGGTTTCCGGTTCGATTCCCCGGCCATCGTGATAGCCTCTAGAACCTTCTCGTGACCGTTTGGTATGAGACATATTGCTGCTAAAACCTGGAATATGGAAAAAAAATATTATTAGTATTGATTTTGCTTGATTTTTATTATTATATTCTGCATTATTTTCGGTTATCATTTAAAAAACACAAAAGAAAACCCAATTTTGTTGACAGTAAAGTTGTTTCTTTATAATTTGTTTAAATAATTTAAACATTATTAATTTACTCTCAAAAGTAAATAACTAAACAAAATTTTATTTTCTTAATACTACAAAAGCGTTATGAATATTTAAATAAACGATGACATTATAAATAAAAATAATATGCTTAAATGATATGCATAAAAAATAAAATTATACCAAATTTTTTAAGCCACACTTTGCTGTGTCCCACAATTTCGTTTCCTTACAAAATTATATCACCAATTAATTTATCAATATTTAAGACTAATTAATATAATATAGCCTATAAACAGCACTGCTCGACAAATGTACTACAACATACACAAATATGTATTTTTTTCAATCTCAATCAGTAGTTCCTGAGATTAGCTCGTCAAACCAAACAGATTCTTTATAATATTAGTATAGAGAGATTTTCTTACCTTAGCAGCTTCTAAAGCACAATGAGGTTTCCTAGCGTCCAAACTCCTCGCCAAAACGGGCAACGCTTCCCTGCACTCGAAGACTGCTCGAATTCCCACTGTATTATTTAATATGGCCGACAGACATCTTATACATTCGTATTGGACACGATCGTAGCGGGAATCACTGGAAAA
>DWAN01001406.1:0-17973 GCA_018230445.1 Heliconius hewitsoni | reverse complement strand
TCGAGGTAATGAAATATTTTTTTACATTTATATTTTCATTTATTCGCTCTGGTGTCAAGGCAAAGCGAGGCGTTGAGTTCCGCCACTCAACACGAAATGCCTACAATTCTGCGGGGAGTGAGGAAATCAAATTAAAGTCAGGCGCTGTGCCTGCTGCTTCATGACACCCTCAATTCTATATAAAATAACTTTAAAATATTCTATTTATTAACTTGATAATAACAAAACAACTCATACAGAATATCAGAGGTTATCTTTTAACATAATTTTATAACCAGTTGATAAAATAAAATGAGAAGCTAGGTAACTTTGTTTAATTGTACAAAAAATTTAAGTAAACAGAATTATAATATGTTTAAACATGTAATTAGACTAAATGACTGACTAACTGACCCACAGTCAGTTAAACCTAAAATGTTGAAATTTTGCAGATAATATTACATAGGTGAACATTGAACAAGTGAATACTAAGAAAGAATTTTGGAAAATCCACCCTTAATGTATGTATGTAGTATGTCTCAATAATGTATGTTAAAATTTATATGATATTTAATAGTTTTGCTATTTGCTATCATATGGGACAACATAAATATGACTGTGTAATGGCTGTGCTTGTGGGGTTTAATCCTCAAAAAGAGAAGTAAATTGCAAATAAGACACGACATTTAAATCTGACACTTAACACAATTTCTTGAAACTGAAGGAAATTAGGAAAAAGAGGCTTTAACAGTAGAAAAACAAGATGATGACATGATAAATTATTTTTGGAAATAGTTCTTATTATTTACAATAACAAAATATGTCCCTGAAAAAATATTAAATCATGAGCATAGATTGGTAAAAAACAAATATAAACTTACCATATTCCCCAAAATTTATGAGAGGTATATCGTAAACTCTTGCACAATACTGTGCAAGTCTAATTCCTGCCCAGATTATAAGTAAACCTAATGTAGAGTCCAGCAGAAAATTTACTATATACCTGCAAAATGAATATTTGTTAGTTAACTATGTTTAGATCAGTCTGTTGTGGTGTCTTACTTTTAATGGGACGATTGTGTTTGATTCCCACTTAAATTATTTTCATTCTGATAAGAAGCCAAAGTCAAAGGCTTGAAAATTATATGAAAAGTGGAGAATAGATTGTCTTAGCCCTAATTTACCTCTGTTTACCTTGCTATATGTGTAATGTAGCATGAAGCTAAACAATTTGATTTAGATTTTAAATATGCAAAATGAATATAATTATTTAATATTTTTTATTGAAATTTTAGGAAACATGTATAATGGCAACTTTATATGTGCATAGCTGTTTCCAATAACTATAAGTAGCTACTCGAATACACAAACTTAAACTCATAAGTTTATATAAGATTTATAAAAGTAAATTTACATTTAGATAACATTTGTCTTACCAGGTACAGGGATTGCCAGTCATGTGAGGTGATAACCAAACATTTGCAGCATGTATTATGGATGCTCCTAGACCTTGTTTTGATGTATCATAAAACCAAATTAACCAAGGTCTCCTTGCATATCTAGGTTCACAAAATCTTTTACCTAAAATAAAAAAAAAACTTTTGCATAAACTTGAAGAATATGTTACTTATTTTTCAGATATAGATATAATAAAATAGTCAATGACAAATGTATGTATTTTGCAATACGATACTACTAAACTTTCATTTTTTGCACAGCTTACCTATTAAACACGTAAATGCTAAAACAGCAAGAAGGAATTGCATAAACCACCCATAAGTATCTGTGAGTGCATCTTTAGAACAATGGGGTTCTGACCAGTAGATATAATCCGAGCTATTATTCATTTTTCATCCTCTTATTGAACTTCTACTTATATTGTTGTTGTAATAATTTTAAACATCACTTAAAAAATTTTCTAAATAAAAATGATCGCCCATTTTATTCACTTTATAAATAGTCTAAATAATTAAATGTTTGTTTATAATAATTTTACTACATTAATTTAATAAAAATAGACTCGAAATTTAATTTGTTGACAATGACAACGACACTGGTTCCCAAGGTCTGACAATTAACTGCTGACATTACTGACTGATTTTTTTGTCAGAATGACAGCACTTCTCTTGACTTATTACTATTATTGTTATTTACGGTTCGGTACCGTACCTGATGTAATATTATATAGTACCAAAAGATATGTGAATAAATAGTAATATTTCAACTTTCCTAAAATCTTTAATTAATTTTAGAACATGTACATGAAAAATGTATACCTAAAATAATATAATACTGCCTACCCTGCAGTGTGCGGGATACAGCGTGAAGCTGATTAAAATAATATAATAAAATGAAAGGGAAGAAAAATATATCTTTAAAATATCTATAGACATTTGTTATAATATTAGCATACATTTGCCAAATATTAATGAAAATGGTTAAGCTTTTTGAAATATTTTCAGTATATGATACATAGCTTAAATAAACATAAAAAAATATTTAAAAATATATATATAAAATATTTTAATGTATTTAAATATTTTTAACGAGTAATCAGTATTGAAAAAATCATCAGTTGTAAAAAACCTGAAAATATTTATCAAATAAAAAAAACGAACTATAGTTATAATTTTTATTATTTTATAAAATCACAACCTATTATAATAAAAAGGCAACATTTAGAATTTACCAAACATTTGCCGTTCATGGCGCTGATATTGCCGCCATTTTTATTGTTTTATGTATATCCGTTTTTATATTGAAGAAAATTATAGAGTGACATTAAAATACTATACATTTGAACGCTTATATTATCGGAATAAATATATTAATTTGGTGAGTCTTTCTTCTTTATTTTATTATTCGTAATCATTACTATTTTTCACTCACGTCATACGTATCGATTATTTTGTAACCGGTGCTGTGGTTATACATCTTTTTTTCAAGTAACATGTTGTTTATAACATTACATCTAAGGTTACATCTTTAGACATTTTACGAATCTTTACAAGCTAAGATTAGGAATCGTTTACGTGAATATATATTTTGCATATTGCTTGTCAAAAAAGTACAATATATTAGTATGGCTTGAATGAGTTACTTTTTTAAATTATAAAGACGATATTCTTGTGAATATTTACTAATGTAATGTCAAGTCATTAAGTTGATATTAGCATAAAAATGTATCTTAATTCTAATTACAAAAAGATTCCACTTAAAACTTTGGGTAATTAACCCTTAAAGGACACTTGATTAATCATTTCATTTCATTATTACACGTAGAGGTCTTTCAATGATTATTGTTTTATCAAAGTTGCTTTATATTCTAAATAGTGACAATAGTTCTCTGACATAGGAAAATACCTCTTGTGAAAATGTTACTAAGATATAAAATTACAGTCAAAGTTCAAACATCATATTTTTTTTAAATATATGTAGTTATCTAATATCTTTATTTACAATATAGAAGTTCTTCTCTGCAAAAAGAATATATTCCTCCACATTTTTTGAAGCCATTAATCACCTTCATAAATAAATAACCTATAAATACAAATCTAGTAATAAAAAAAAACTATTTTACACACTATGTAACAGGAACAAAGTTCTTTATTATTTATTTATGTTACCTTCTTGCTATATCCCACATATAGCAGAGTCGGTAGAAGGAGCTAGTTTAGGGCACTGTGCTCCCTTTCTACTTCCTATTTTTTTTTCCAGAATGCGACAGAGTGACGGCTTTAATTTAATTTTTCTATAGGTAACAATATTAAATAAAATGCAAGTATAAATTTATATACAAATTTTGTGATGTACCTTGCAATTTAAAATAGATATTTACAATTTTGTATTCAAACAATTTTAGTAGAAAGATTTTACTTACTAAAATAATTACATATTAGTAATTAATTTAAAATCATACAAATCCAACAAACTGTTTGTAAATAATTCAAATTATATTAACTTATGTAATGTGGAGACCTCATTTTAAATAAATATGGATTCATCATTAGCTAGACAACAATCTAGAAGACTATAGAAGTGGGTAGTACATATAAATATTACAAAAACAAGTTATAAATATTGTAAATAACATTCTAAGGGAGCTAAGAAATATTGTTACCAATTTTTTTTTAATATTTCCAAAGCAGATAATAGATAAATGTCATAGATGCTGAGAGGAAAATGTATAGTGGAGGTGAATTTATTAAAAGGGCTCTTGGAGGTTTATCCAATTTTAATTGTATAAAATAGCTTAGTACTAAATTTTTTATGTATGTTCATGGCAGTTGTGACATGATGAATCACATTCCTCATAAACTATTAAATTACTATAAGCAAGGAAGCAACTACAGACTTATTTCTGCATATAGCGAGGTAGGTAGAATGACCCAGTAGTGTAAGACACTTTATTCCTGTACTTCCCACTCTATGTATGAGAAAAAACATGTGGAGAGGCAGAATTAAAACCACATTATGTTGTAGAGAAGGGAAATTAAACATGTTTAAATATAATAATTTTGCTAAATGGAGATCAAACCCATAATCATCTCATATAAAACCCTTAAATTGAGATCCTTCATCTTTTATGTTGACAGAGACAACCTAGTGTCAAATCACTCTAAACCTAAATTGTGTGCAATGGTTTAGTGTGGAAACACGTTGATTTCAGCAACTTTAAATTAAAATTTTCAACAATTCAGTTCAGTTTTTCTGTTATTAACTTTACAAAAATTATTAAAAAAAACATTGGGTCAGATGACATTAAATCATAGACATGCTAGAATATCTATGTACTAAATGAATTGTGAATATTTTAATTAAAATTAATTAAAAAAGATCTAAAGCTTATAAAAATATTATTACTAGTTCCTTTACGTTCTTATAATAATATAAAGCCAATTGAAATAGCGTTATTCAAACATAGTCCTGGATAGCAATGACTTAATGTGTTGTTCTGTATTTGCACTAAGTATATAGTGTTTTTATAGCATTACACTGTGCTCCGCACATACTAGGCAGACAGAGGGAACCTGGGAAGCTAGTTATAGGCCACTTCCGTTCCTCATTTTCCACCGAATTTTGTAGGCATTGTGTGTGGACAAGCGGAAATCGAAAATATTTTTATATTTAACTTCCTCAAGAGGGAATCTTAACCTACATGTTGTCGCATTTACACCTATGACCTCATATAAAGTGATTTACACATTGTATACATTATACATGTAAAAATAAATTCTATGAAAATATTTAAACAGCACTTTAAAATTCACTGTATTCATCGTCGGTCGTTAATTGTAATCAAGTATTAAATAGTAGTACTCGTATGTAGTAGTGTGTAAATTAAATTTGAAATTCTGAGCTATAAGATTTTTTTTCATTTGTTTGATTTTCATAATTATAACACATTTTAAATCAAAATATTTAACTGGATTAATCGCATATATTATATATTTTTGGAACACCGACGTTTCGAACATTACAATAGTCCGTGGTCGCGGGTAGACAGTAATCTATCAACAATCAAACAAAAAGAAATCAATATTTACTAATAGTAACATTTACATTTTTTGAACAAGTCACTACAATTTTTTTCAATGTAGAATTAGTGACTAACAAACATATCTTAGCATTGAAATTGAATTTCTCTTACTTAAAATCTGTTACTTTGAACAACTAACTCTAAACTACGAAATCTAATAAAGGAATTGGAAATGTGAATAGCATAGTAGAAGCTCCTATCTTATCGTTTATTGAATTTATGGCATCCATTTATGAAAGTTAATTTTTTAAGTTCTTAAATTTATGCTTTATCTTAAGGAAAACAAACCCGTTAGTAGCTTGCGTGCGTGCATTCAATTTATGACTGCGTTTACGGTGTCTGTCATTTAATTTGAATGTGCATGCAACACTCCGCCGCATGGTCATTTCAATCATGAAATATTGGAGAAAACAAGAAACTAATTGCTGCCTCACCCCCAAAGGGGTGGCGGGTGGATAGGGTGTCGTCAATGGGTGGTATCGAAAGTAGCACAATAATTATTGGTGGTGGTAGTGGTGGG
Organism: Heliconius hewitsoni; assembly: GCA_018230445.1. Classification (NCBI taxonomy): domain Eukaryota; kingdom Metazoa; phylum Arthropoda; class Insecta; order Lepidoptera; family Nymphalidae; genus Heliconius; species Heliconius hewitsoni. The sequence continues at coordinate 11,935 of DWAN01001406.1, read as the reverse complement.
TAGCCCACCAGTGTCCACTTTCCCGCGGTGTGGCCGTCAACAAACCGTCGCCGGGCAACCACTCATGACATATGCATGAGAGTGGCACCGGCGACGACGCCGCTTGAATATACAAGGACGGACGGGGCAATTACTAAAGAGTCAAATACATACAAAATGTCTCCTATCCGACTGCGCCGGTGGCGTGCGGCACGCCCACGAGCTTTTCCAATTACCTTCACGAAACGTCCGATGCGTTCTTATTATTCAGGGCTATTTCCTAGCTAACCACATCGTCTTCATAAGTCATGAATACGAGCTTCAGGTACAAATTGAATAATTTTATTTGTTTTATGTTGAACACTGTATGACTTGATGTGATGGAAACGTCCTCTATTTTTAATATAAACTAGCGCAAAAAAAAAAATATATTTCTCGTCAGAATTACTCTCGTGATTTAATAACATTATCATTTTAAGGACAATATATTTATACATTGAAAAGTAAAGTTTCAGCCAATATAATAAAAAACTTTTTTATCGCAAGCAATAATTTATATTAACATATCTTTGTTTATTTATAAACGAATTTAAATAAATCGAACACTAAAAGTTTGCCGAAATACAATAGTAAAAACTGTATTTAAATCGGTCGTTTCTGAGATTAGCGTGCACAGACCTTCAGATAAACCGACAAACAGACAAAAAAACATTGTTTTGAAACATTGAAAATGCCCCCATTAATTGATTTTCTCATATTTCTTCGTTGCACCACACAGACAGAGATAAGATATAATAAAATTGTTTCGCGGGACTTTTTTTAATCAATGTTACATAAAAATTGATTTAAAAAAGTCCCGCGAAACAGTTTTATTTAATTATTTGTGACAATGATACCTTTGAAACAGGCTAGAGCGAACATTTCATTCCCAAGGCGTATTATAAAATCATTAATTTGGCAATAATCTTTAACACACAAATGTCTTTTTACAATTTTCTTAACTTGTATTAGAAAATTCTCTGACGTTCATCATAAAACTCCAATGCCACCAAATACAAATAGCGTACGATTGAACCATTTACTTTATTTTTTATGCATATATATGAAACGACGATGTTATTTCAAAGAACTTTCCTACATAGCATCGAGCGCCGCAAAGAAGTTATGATCGATATGAGCATCAAATATTTAGATACGTGGCGCCGACCCAGGAGGAAACAGAATACCTATTCGAAAGGCCAATTGAGGTCGATTTTGTGCTGTAATTATAATTTTCAATTGTTGTCTTTCATGGCTGATAATTTTGAAATACACATACAATTTAAACAATTTAAATGTATGTAATTAAATTCCCCTCCACCCCATACGTGTCGTCTATACTAAGATATTTATTAATAGCTACTATTATTAAATATTTTTTTATTATTACTATTTAATTGAATTAATAGAAGATTAACAACTAGTTTTGTAATTGAGCTGGTAAATTTTAACATCTTGTATTTTCTAGAGCGAAATTGACGGTAGAGGCGCGATATTTCGAGTACGAAATAAGCGTGATTGCTTTGTGTCAAGTGGCAATCACGTTTATGTGAGTCGCACAGACATTTCGCGCATTTTTCTATATTACATACGATACTGTTGATGTTAAATTCTTTTTTAAGTGTTGTAAGAAATAGAATCTGATAAGAGTTTATCTTTAAGCATCTTCGAAATTTTGCGGGATGGGCAATAAAATCAACAAATTCCAGCTGAGGTTGTAAGTCGTGCAGATGCTGTTGATATTTAACATTATTACTTTTAGTAGCTTCCCGCTGTTCTCCGCACCTCGCAGGTTAGGCACAGGAGACCTAGTGTTCGTCGTTGTACAAAGTTCGAGATAATATAATTAATCACTATTTATTATTCTTAAATATAAAACAATTCATAAAAAAATAATATTTGGTACTGGCCTATATAAAATTAACGCAAGCGCATAATGGTTCGAGAGGACAAGAATATATTATGTTTGTTTTATGCATCGCCACACTAAATAGGAAAGGAGGGAGCCGAGAGGTCCGTGTCCACTCCAGAATTTTAAGTTATAAAATATTTCACTTTAGAAATTACAAAAAATACTTAACTAACTTAACTTAGCTTCACGCTGTATCACTAGCGGGTTAGTCAGAGAGAATGGAGCGTTTTACGTGATCTTCCTCTATTATCTTTAATACTATGTTTTCGAAGGTCAACCGAGGTCTTCGAGGTAGGGACCTCTCTTGCCGTAAAGAAAATACCTTAGCACAAAAAGATCAGTTTGAATTGATTCAAAATTACTAGAAAATTATTTTGCTGTGGTTTGTTTTGCTATTTATCTAGCTAGTACTCCTTAAATAATGTTATATACATTTTATATATATAAATAAAACATAAAATATTATTATCTTATTTTAAAGCTATGCCTATATAAAAATATGGACATGGCTTTATGTATGGCAAGGAATAAGGCAAAGGAATATATATTTTAAACCAAAAGAATTCACATTTCATATCAACATATATGGATCGTGAGAAGAAAATAAACATTACAACTAAAGCTTTTTCATCGGCACAAAAAATGTTGCGGTTTAATCATTTTGAATTAAAAGATATATAAATACAATAGTATCTATTTCCAACATTAAGACATCTGTCGATTCTCTTTGAAATAAATCGCGTGAGTTCGTAACATCCACTTGTCTTGGGTCGGGTGGCGTATGTTCTCATGGGTCGCTGAATATTTTAGCAGCTCGCGAGGAACAAATTACAGACTAGTACCCCCACATCTTCTACAATTATACTTGGTACCCTACGTCTGGAAAGAAAGCCAGCAAGGACAATTGGGTCAACACTGCATAATAGTCTCAGCAGCCGCGAGGTTCCCACAACTTTTGACGCACTGCATTGTAAAAACATATGCTGCTATCTCACATATTTTATTTTGCATCTTTTTAATTTTCTTTGAAATCGTCGTTTCCATTTCTAATGCCATAGTAACAATGTACAAAACTTTACAGGTATACATTATATGAATAGAGGCACATTTTGAACTTTTTCCGTTAAATAATTTTTAAAGCCATCAACTTTAACATCGAAAGATCGATTTTAAGCCATTTATTTGTTCATTTATACAGATATCTGTTAAGATTAAGACAAAGAGGCCTGAGGCTAGTCGTGGCGCAAGGATACAAAGTGTGACTGTAAAATCGTCTGGTTGTGGGTTCGATTCCAGGAGATGAAATATTTACTTAAATTTATATTTCCATTTCTTCTCCTGTCGAGGCAAAGCGCGGCGTTGAGTTCTGCCACTCAAAATGCAATGTCTCCAGAATCCGGCAGAGTGGGGAACGGAGTGTCTTAACACAAGGTTCCCTCTGTCTACTCTGCTGTGTGCGGGACACAGCGTAAAACTTATTTATTTATTTTATTACGATAAAGATATCTGTTCAGATTGAAAATCTGTATTTCTTAGATGTGTCATAAAAATAAGTTATTAATTAATTAATTTTATTTTAACTAAATTTTATTCATTTTATTTAACTTCATTTTATTTTTCTTTGATTAATCAAAGAAAAATAAAATGAAGTTCACACTTCACATATTAATATGTGAAGTAGATTAAGTACAATTTAACAATTTTAGCATACAATACATTAATTACATAGCGTGTCGGACACGAAAAAACATGATAACCCTTATCTTTAACGATATTGACGGATTAAGGGATGTTAATATTTTATATCAATTCTTCCCCGAAAACTTTGCATTTTTGTTGCCGTCCCAGTCGCCTAGGATACGAGTGTCTTCGACGTCGTCGGCCCATCAGCTATTAGCTATTGACAAATAGGTTATCTACGTTATCTACGGTACGTATTGGTCCCCGTACGTACTAATGTTTCAGTCCAAACATGGCGTGCGTGTCCTCTGTGTTTGATCGTTTCTATTGATTGATCAAGTAATAGTCCGTTGAAAGTCATTTTCTGTGTCATAACCACTGATTTAATATTTAGATTAAATGTAATTGATGTGTTCTGTGGAATCGTTCCCTCGAGGTTTTTCTATAATAGTATTTAGTCTAATCAGTTATGGCTCTGAACAATTAATATATAAGTTATACTTCACTTTCATTATCCTAAATGAAATGAAAAACAAAAAAATCAAATGAATAAAATATTGTTACATTGTATGATAGAATCGCTTAGATGCTTTGGATTTATTTCAAAGATCTTTAAAAGTAATTGATAACCACATTTATTTTAAAGATTGCAATCTGGAAAATGTCTAGTACGTAGCTGAAGGCGATCATTGTGGGTTCATATCTCATTCACGAGAATTATTCTTTAGTAATTAAAATTAGATTTTGCAAGAAAAGTAAAAAAAAATAGGAATGGAGTGTCTTTACACTAGGTTCCTTCTGCCTACCCTGATGTTTGCAAAATTTTCTAACGTACGAGGACTACTTAGACCAAGTACCTATTCTGTAGTCAAGTGAATATGGCTAAGATGCTGTATAAAGCTTCTGAGTCGCTAATTATGTGTGCCAGGCGCTATTTTCTTTATTTGCATTTTGATGCTATAGTTTAAAAAAATACTATATTAAAAAGTAATAATAATATATTATTATGAGCAATTATTACACGATGAAAACATAGTGATACGAAGTACTTTTTGTACAAAATGTATTAAAATGAGCTATGTGCTTTATAAAAGATGCAAGATAAATTCATATTTACATTAAAATAAAAGCAAGTGCTAGTCGGGCTCGCCCACCAAGGGTTCCGTACAGGAATTGGAGGTCTCGAGCTTTTTCTGGAATTGAACTTTAGTTTAGCTAGAGCCCTTTCATCTAACACCTCACTTCAACCAGCGGCTTTGATACCATTTTTTGCCTCCCTTTTAAAAGGGATCTATTATTTTTAGGATTTATTTACATCGAATCTACAGTTTTTAGATTTGTTCCTAAACTTGTACTATCTGTATATGCTAGATTTCATAATTCTAGGTCAACCAGAAGTACCCTATAAATGTTGATTCCCCTAATAGTGTCGAAATATGCGTTTTTTTGCGGTATAAACGGCTCTTTTTCAGTAAATGTAAAAATATATTTTTTTCAGAAATCCTATGAATTTCAACTCAATACCTCCAAGCATTCCTAAGATAAAGACTCTCGACAAACGAGCGACAAATTGATTATATAAGGGTTCCTTTTTTGCTTAAAAGTACGGAACCCGAATTAGCAAATATGGTCGACATTGTCCTAAATTTATTATAAAACTTGCGCCCCGCTCCCGGTATTACCCGCTGTAACAAGTGAATAAATATAAAGTAAATTATTTATTCCCTAATTCAAAAATAATTCAACTTTTGTGTTCTAATAACATTATTATTGTTAAGACAATATTGAAAATTAAAGTTTCAGCCAATTCAATTCTGAAAACTTGAAAATATCTGTCCAAACACAAATAAAGTTCGTTCCTTGTTGTGAAAACTAACAACGCTTAGGTATGGCCAGACAGGGGAATCGAAAGTATTTTTTAAGCTATGAATTTGAAATTCCCTTAGGTATGAATTGTACGGTTCATACCCATCATGAACAGTCATTGCCATTTAGTATTTGAACATTTCTTTAAGAAAAATATCACTAAGTATATATAATTGAGGTAACAAGATGTAAGTAATAATAAATTAAGTAAGTAATAATAAATTAAGGTTTGACATAATATTTTTAATATTCAAAATAATGATTTTCTTCTTTAACAAAACGCTAAAAATTTTGAAACGTGATGAACACTAACGACAAAAAAAATCTCATTTAGCACTCCAATTCTCTTTCAAGACGGTCGTCTCCCTTCCCGATTCGACAAAAAAGATATACTCGATACCCACATTTCGAACGACGCGATATCGTGTTCTTTTCGAATTAAATCTGGATTTGCTAAATAATTAAAAAATTATATATGAATCATGAATGTAGTGCCAATAAACTTTGTAGCAATTTTTCTTCACGGCGTAGTGACCATTAAAAATAATGTATTGCATGTAAAATATCTAGAGCATTAGAGTCCAGTCATAATTGTGTGTAAGTAGCCTAATACTTCCGAATAGTTTTCGACGCTGACAGCATTCTCATTTACAAAATTATAAATGGAGAAAATTGTTGACATTTTAAATAAATACAGTTCCCAAACGTAGTACTAATATTATGTTTTCTTAATCAGTATAATGTAGTTTTTATTTTATTTTTTTTAATCTAGACGTATCCTAAAGAATTTGGAAGGCATTATTGATTTGTTACATTTATTGCTCTGGTTCTTAATTTTGTTATTGTTACGAACAACATAGATTAAATTGTATAAAAACTTGACGTATTTTTTCGAAAGCGGGTTGATTGGCTTAAGACAGTAGAGGCTTGCGGTGTGACTTGTCAAGTCCTCGTTTCCGGGGCACAATGAGAGGCAGGGGTGGTGTCAGTGGTGCTGTGCGCATGTGCAGCGGCGGCGCCCTGATGTCTCGGAGGCCTGTACTAACGCCCGCGCGGAGCCCGAAGCATGTCAGTCGACTCGCGCACTCCTCTAGCGATGGACACTGCGGAATAGCGATCAACATGCCTATAAAGTGCGATCCCTTATCAAAAATACTATGTACGTCCGTCTAAATGACCATTCATAAGTGTGTAAATATATATATGTATTTTCTAATTTGCTTAAAATTTTGTTTCTTCTTGTTCTAGGTACTACTAACGTCCTTATCCTAAGCGTGTCATTATAATAATAGGTGAGTATTTTACCCGCTCTTTTTTATCACATTTTTTTATTAAACTCGAAATTAACTTCGACAACATAAAATTAAATCGAGTTGCTAGTTGATTTGCATTATTTTGTCTTTCTCTCTCTCTATAAATTGTCTTAAGATTTTATTTTTTATAAGTACCTCTTTTGAAGGAAAATGTCTAAGAGGTTATTGTTATATTGGTTTTACAGTTTTAAATAAATTCAGGTATCGTCAGTAACGAAACAGCTGGTAGTTGGAAAGATATTTGGAACGAGTCCTTTTTATTTCTTGCGTTGTATTTTTTGCGTTATACGAACACAGGAGCCCTTGTAGGGAACACCTGCCAAAGAGAATCAAGAGTCAGTACACTTTTGACATGCAATTGTTTATGATATAATCGTTTTCGTCAATCAAATATATATACATATGGATCTGGAATTAAATATTCACAATTCCGTTTTATAGTTGCGATTTTAAATTCCCATAATAACCCAATCAGATCGGATGGAGTGAATTTTAGTTATACATTTATTTCTTTTATTAAAATGCCGATATATTTTTAGAGTAGTACCTGCGATAATTGGAACAAGATGTTGTAGGGGTTTTTTGGAGCAGGTTCTCACTATTGTGATGCGCGCGAATATCGTACAGTAGTAAACGTGGTGGGCGTACGTGTCAACGACCCCGCTCACCTGCTGCTCGGAAGCGAATTAGCATATTTAGGCTGATTTTGCACATTGTTACATTTACAATGATAACATTCGTTCGTTCGTTGATATCGATAGGCTTACAGTCTTTTGAAGGCAGTTGATCGGATTGGTTTTTTTTAAATTTGTGGGTCATTTATAATTTTTATTTTATTTTATTTTAATTTCCCAATTTCTGAAATTTCATTTCAATTCAATGGTATTGATTAGTGGTGTTTCAATGTATTTTACGTTCTGATTAGCAAATTTAAATAAATATTGTTTACTAATTATCTTTTTTTTTTTTTTCTATTTCTAAATAAATTTCCCTTTCTTTATGTAGAGCATTTATTTGAATGCAACCACAGAAATTTTCATTATTTATTGCTATCGTATCAAAAATTGAACAATTTTTTTCAGCTAATTTAAGTATGTTCCGCCGTACTTTAGGTACCCTACCAAAATAATGCACAAAGAAAAATAGTAAAAAGACAATCTGTTCACTTCCTTCCGCTTTTATTGATTTTGAAGCGTTGAAGCATGATGAACCCACGACCACAGCCGGTATTGATTGACACCCAATTGCTGTAATACTAATAGCGTGTAACGTAACTATTACAATATATATTCTTAGTTCAATTAAGCTTACATAAGCAAATGCATTCTAATTGCATAAAGCAATAAATCCAACTTTAATGTTGATACAAATACCTAAAATTATGATTGCAATATGTTATGTTTCAATAATAAAGGAACTGGTATTATAATAATATATTTTAGAAAAGATACCTTGAAATATGTAACGTTATCAAAATAATATATATACATGCATAACGTAAGCATAACGAAATCGTACAAAAATTTGGACGCAGCGGGATTTGAACCCGCGCCTCTTTGGAGACTATCCAATTTTTATACGTTTTCTTATATTTTTTCTTTCACTTTAATTTTTTTTAAAAATGCTGAAGAGAAGTCTACAACATATTTCTACAAAGTAGGCTTGTGAACATAAGATTTCTATTATTATTTCAATAGTAAATACCTTTGAGTTGGATTAAATTCTAGGCTACGAGATAATCTTCTATTATAGAACTCCACCTAGAATCGCTTTCACTTTCGTGCTGACATATTCAGGTGAATAAGTTGTGATTGTGATATTACTCAAGCACAAAGACCGACGTACTCTACGTTGATAAGATCAGCGAAGCAGCAGTAAATCGCCGTCTGATAATTGTTTGTTGGTTTGTAATAAAGCGGGCGGGTAGCGGGATCGATATCGCCGCGGCATACTGGCGCCGGCTTCAATTCTACAACCGTTGCCTTTCTTCTCAATCTCAATAAAAGATTTATTAGTATAAATAAACTATTTGTTTAAATTAATTCCGTTTTTTTTTGTTTTTAATAGATAGAATGAAACGTGACGCCTACGGCGACGATGGTCCAATGCAGAAACGTCAACGACATACTGATGATGAGGTCACTTTCCTCATACCGAGTAAGGTGGGTTATGTATTACGTGCTGGCTAGTTAGATATAGATGTTGCCAGTAAAAAATATTCGGATTGCATAAAATCAACATCAAATTAAATGTTTTGGTATGAAATGTCACTTTCACAGGTATACGAGTTTTTAAAATTAATTAAGCGTATAAATATGTTGTTAGAGAATAAGACCTAAACTTTATTATAAAAAATCAGTTTTTTTTGTATATGTAGCAAAATTAGGTATTCACAAGTTATATAAATATATTTTGTTTATAGGCAGGCTTAGGCTTAAACTTATTTTTTTTCCAATGGAGTTTGCTTTATAAGTTACTTTCCATGTAAAAGTTAAAATTAATTATACAACTTTATTTTTACTTATTTCGACATTTTATTGTAGGTGGCAGGCTCGATTATTGGAAAAGGAGGTTCCAATATATCAAAGTTAAGGAATGAGGTCAGTATCTATTTGCTATATTTCTGTTGGTCTCTGATTCTGGGTAAAAACTAGTGTATAATATTTAGGTTCGTGGTACTTAGATATCGACATATTTGATTTATAATTAAATGTATTTTGATTTATTTCTACTTTTTATATATTATTTTAAATAATTCGATGAGAAATGAAAGAAAACTATTATTAATTTGTTTTGTATTTTCCTAGTTAAGTTATATTACAGATAATAGAGTAAGTAGATAAGTATATTACCCAAAACCAACCTAATAGAATAACATTTTCTCACTACAGGTGCAAACGACAAATATAACTAAAATGAACCGGTCTGTGCTTTTAAGTGGGTAACGCGCTATCGCTACCTCATATCGTTGACCTTGGGCTTTGTTAATCTTTGTGGTCCTGAAGCAGCGTATGCTTCGGTGGTCGGAAGGCCACCGGGCGTCGCGTGCGACAGTAGGCTTGTAATAACCCCCCGGCAGCCAGTTACAGGTTCTTACTGCCCCCGAGACGCCTCTGTGTCAGTAGCGCGACGCACCGCGCGCCTCTCTACTCCGCCCCCATACCTCGACAACTCTACCCTCTCACTTATTATCGTTTTCAATGGTCGTTTTTAGTCAATTTTATTTCTAATGATTTTTATTTTTATGGTATAAATAAAAAGATGAACTTTAATTTTGAATTTCAATTACCAAATTATACATTGAAAACGATAATGTATATGCAATGGTCTGGATGTTGCCTTAAATACAATTGATATATTTTGACGGCACCATTGCATATACGGGGGCCTCGTGAGGCGCGTGGTGCGGCGCTACAGCGACTCTTGGTTGCCGGTCCCGCCCTCGGACGCCGCGCCCCGCACCCGCCGCCCCGCCACGCAGTACAAAGCCTCTATAACAGTCCCAGATTGCCCCGGCCCTGAACGGTAAACTATATCGCCAAACTACTCTCAAACAAAACCTTACAGCCCGCCCGTCAACAGTCAGGAGTCACCTAGTCCTCCACGTTTCGAGACCTCGGTGTCGTCCTCTTTTAGCAGCTAACTACTTTTTTTTTTTCGTCGGAACCTCTTAACCTCCACACACAATAATGTATTTGATTGTTACGTGAAGCTATCACGCTTTGTATGACCAAGAACACCCTGACCGTTGATTTCTTACACCGTTTATGAATATTGTGATGTGAATTTTGTTCGCAACTCCCCCCTTTTTTTGATGTGGTGTAACGGATTTTTTGCATTTCAGAGTTCTGTCCATAACGGCGTCGGATATCGACACGATTATGGAAATTGTAAAGGACATACTTCCTAATTTGGCTGATGTAAGTATAAGGAATCGCTGTTTTCTTACAAAATGTTAAATAATATTTTTATTATATTTTAATATGTATATATATATATTTATGGCATCATAAAAATGTCATTGTGTTTCACTTGTCCCGTAGGATATATTTTCACATAATACACATACTATATTTCTAATATAGTCAAAAAGTAAAGAGAAACGTGCCCATTATTTATTTTCACGATATGGATATTAAAACATTGTAATTTATGCAAATACAGTATTATATTTCGCTATTGTGAAACGACAACAAGTATAAAAAATATTATTAATTTTTTTTGGTGCAAAATGTCTGATGATACTTACAGAGAGGAGAAATAAGTTATTCTTATTTGTATGAGAGAATGATTTGAAAATACATTTATTACATATAATAAAAATATTTAAAAAATAAATCAGTTTCACGCTGTATCCACACTATATCCCACAGCAGGGTAGGCAGAGGGAACCAAGTATTAAGACACTCCGTTCCCCACTTTCTACCGAATTCTGGAGGTATTGCGTGTTGAGTTGCAGAACTCAACGCCGCGCTTTGCCTCTATACCAGAGCGAAGAAAGGGAAATATAAATTTAAGTAAATATTCTCTCCTCGAGTGGGGATTAAACCCACAACAAGTCGGTCTTACAGTCACACTTCGTGCCGCTGCGCCACGACTGGCCTCAAAATAATAATAGTTGTACTAATAAAAATATTTGTACTGATAAAAATATACAATAAATTATTTATCAGGGAAGCCCGAAGAGTAGCAACGTCGACGACCTCGACATCCGTCTTCTCATTCACCAGAGCCGAGCTGGCTGCGTTATTGGTAAAGCTGGAGCCAAGATCAAGGAATTAAGAGAGGTTAGTTCGTATTTGGATAATACTACACATTTTATAGCCAAACTTTCTACAGAATTTTGGAGACATTCAACATTCAACACGCAGAATGCGAAAACCAACGCCGTGCTTTGCCTTGTTACCATAGCAAGGAAATGAAAATTTAAAATAATTCATTCCCTCAAGTGAGTTACAAACGCCGCGTTTACACTTGCTGTGCCAATGCGCCACAACGGCCTCAATTTCTTATCAAGTAAATCAGCTTCACAGCAGGGTAGGCAGAGGGAACCTAGTGTTATGACACTCCGTTCCTCACTTTCCGCCGAGCTCTGGAGGCATTGCGTGTTGAGTGGCGGAAATCAACGCCGCGCTTTGTCTCGACA